>JAVTVJ010011359.1:0-15414 GCA_034509425.1 Eopsaltria australis | reverse complement strand
GACACTTTTTGTGTCCTGGCTCTAAGGCACTGTGCTCCCTGATGCCTCTTCAAATTCCGTAAGGATCAAGATCCCTCGCAGACCCAAGCTGCCATCAACTAGAACTCTGGCTGCAATTGTAGGTCTAAATGCCTGCTAAAAACTGTCATTATGCATCTGGGGGACTGAGTTTTCTTTCACTTCGAAATGCGCCATTGTTTGCATCGAACGCTACATATCTGGGAGTTGACTGCCTCATGCTAAAATTCCGCAAAAATTAAGATCCCTCGCAGACCCAAGCTGCCACCAACAAGGACACTGACTGCCCTTGCAGGGCCAAAACCCTCCTCCAACCGACATCAAGAAACTGGGGGGCAGAGTTCTCTTTCTCAGAGAAAGGGGACACGTTTTGTGTCCCGGCTCTAAGGCACTGTGCTCCCTGCTGCCTCTTCAAATTCCGTAAGGATCAAGATCCCTCGCAGACCCAAGCTGCCATCAACTAGAACTTTGGCTGCAATAGTAGGGCTAAATGCCTCCTAAAAACTGTCATTATGCATCTGGGGGACTGAGTTTTCTTTCAGTTGGAAATGCGCCATTGTTTGCATCGAACGCCACATATCTGGGAGTTGACTACCTCATGCTAAAATTCCGCAAAAATTAAGATCCCTCGAAGACCGAAGCTGCCACCAACAAGGACACTGACTGCCCTTGCAGGGCCAAAACCCTCCTCCAAACTGACATCAAGAAACTGGGGGGCAGAGTTCTCTTTCTCAGAGAAAAGGGACACTTTTTGTGTCCCGGCCCTAAGGCACTGTGCTCCCGCACACTACGTGAAATTCCGTATGAATCAAGATTATTCGCTGACCCAAGCTGCCATCAACCAGGACTCTGGTTGCATTTGTAGGGCCAAAACCCCCCACCAAACCGATATCATGAATCTCGGGGCCTAAGTTTTCTTTCACGTGGAAAAGTGCCAGCATTTGTATCGTAGGCCCCCTGTCTGGGAGTCGACTTCCGCCTCTTCAAATTCCGCATGGAGCAAGATCCCTCACAGACCCAAGCTGCCACCGACAAGGACCCTGGCTGCCCTTGCAGGGCCAAAACCCTCCTCCAAACTGACATCAAGAAAGTGGGGGGCAGAGTTCTCTTTCTCAGAGGAAACGGACACTTTTTGTGTCCTGGCTCTAAGGCACTTAGCTCCCTGCTGCCTCCTGAAAATTCGTATGGATCAAGATCCTACAGACCCAAGGTGCTGGGCCAAATAAAGCCCTGGCTGCCCTTGCAGGGCCAAAACCCTCCTCCAAACTGACATCAAGAAACTGGGGGGCAGACTTCTCTTTCTGAGAGAAAACGGACACTTTTTGTGTCCCGGCCCTAAGGCACTCTCCCCCTCAGACGCCACCTGAAATGCCAAATGGATCAAGATCCTTCCCAGACCCAAGCTGCCATCAACTAGAACTCTGGCTGCAATTGTAGGGCTAAATGCCTCCTAAAAACTGGCATCATGCATCTGGGGGACTGAGTTTTCTTTCACTTGGAAAAGCACCATTGTTTGCATCGAAGGCCACATATCTGGGAGTTGTCTGCCTCATGCTGAAATTCCGCACAGATTAAGATTCCTCCCAGACCCAAGCTACCACCAAAAAGGACACTGACTGCCCTTGCAGGGCCAAAACCCTCCTCCAAACTGACATAAAGAAACTGGGGGGCAGAGTTCTCTTACTCGGAGAAAAGGGACACTTTTTGTGTCCTGGCCCTAAGGCACTGTGCTCCCGCACACAACCTGAAATTCCGTATGAATCAAGATTATTCGCTGACGCAAGCTGCCATCAACCAGGACTCTGGTTGCATTTGTAGGGCTAAAAACCCCCACCAAACCGATATCATGAATCTCGGGGCCTAAGTTTTCTTTCACGTGGAAAAGTGCCATCATTTGTATCGTAGGCCCCCTGTCTGGGAGTCGACTTCCGCCTCTTCAACTTCCGCATGGAGCAAGATCCCTCACAGACCCAAGCAGCCACCGACAAGGACCCTGGCTGCCCTTGCAGGGCCAAAACCCTCCTCCAAACTGACATCAAGAAACTGGGGGGCAGAGTTCTCTTTCTCAGAGGAAACGGACACATTTTGTGTCCTGGCTCTAAGGCATTTTGCTCCCTGCTGACTCCTGAAAATTCGTATGGATCAAGATCCCTCACAGACCCAAGGTGCCACAATAAATAGCCGTGGCTGCCCTTGCAGGGCCAAAACCCTCCTCCAAACTGACATCAAGAAAGTGGGGGGCAGAGTTCTCTTTCTCAGAGATAAGGGACATTTTTTGTGTCCCGGCCCTAAGGCACTCTTGTCCCTACTGCCTCCTGAAATTCCGTATGGATCAAGATTCCTCGCAGACCCAAGCTGAACCGACAAGGACACTGGCTGCCCTTGCAAGGCCAAAACCCTCCTCCAAACTGACATCAAGAAACTGGGGGGCAGAGTTCTTTGTCTCAGAGAAAACAGACACTTTTTGTGTCCCGGCACTAAGGCACTCTGCTCCCGGACGCCACCTGAATTTCCGTATGGATCAAGATTATTCGCTGACGCAAGCTGCCATCAACCAGGCCTCTGGTTGCATTTGTAGGGTTAAAACCCTCCACCAAACCGACATCATGAATCTGGGGGCCTAAGTTTTCTTTCACGTGGAAACGTGCCATCATTTGAATCGTAGGTCCCCTGTCTGGGAGTCGACTGCCGCCTCTTCCAATTCTGCATGGAGCAAGACCCCTCACAGACCCAAGCTGCCGCCGACAAGGACCCTGGCTGCCCTTGCAGGGCCAAAACCCTCCTCCAAACTGACATCAAGAAAGTGGGGTGCAGAGTTCTCCTTCTCAAAGAAAAGGGACACTTTTTGTCTCCCGGCCCTAAGGCACTCTGCTCCCTGCTGCCTCTTCAAATTCCGTATGGATCAAGATATTCGCTGGACCCAAGTAGCCACCGACAAGGACCCTGGCTGCCCTTCAAGGGCCAAAACCCTCCTCCAAACTGACATCAGGAAAGTGGGGGCAGAGTTCTCTTTCTCAGAGGAAAGGGACACTTTCTGTGTCCCGGCCCTAAGGCACTGTGCTCCCTGCTGCCTCCTGAAATTCCGTATGGATCAAGATTCCTCGCAGACCCAAGCTGCCACCGACTAGACCCTGGCTGCCCTTGCAGGGCCAAAACCCTCCTCCAAACTGACATCAAGAAACTGGGGGGCAGAGTTCTCTTTCTCAGAGAAAAGGGACACTTTGTTGTGTCCTGGCCCTAAGGCACTCTGCTCCCTGCTGCCTCCTGAAATTCCGTATGGATCAAGATTCCTCGCAGACCCAAGCTACAACCGACAGGGACCCTGGCTGCCATTGCAGGGCTAAAACCCTCCTCCAAACTGACATCAAGAAACTGGGGGGCAGAGTTCTCTTTCTCAGGAAAAGGGACACTTTTTGTTTCTCGGCCCTAAGTCACTGCGCTCCCGGACGCCACCTGAAATTCCGTATGGATGAAGATTATTCGCTGACGCAAGATGCCATCAACCAGGACTCTGGTTGCATTTGTAGGGCCAAAACCCTCCACCAAACCGACATTATGTATCTGGGGGCCTAAGTTTTCTCTCACGCGAAAAAGTGCCATCATTTGTATCGTAGGCCCCCTGTCTGGGAGTCGACTGCCGCCTCTTCAAATTCCGCATGGAGCAAGATCCCTCACAGACCCAAGCTGCCACCGACTAGGACCCTGGCTGCCCTTGCAGGGCCAAAACCCTCCTCCAAACTGACATCAAGATAGTGGGGGCAGAGTTCTCTTTCTCAGAGAAAAGGGACACTTTTTGTTTCTCGGCCCTAAGTCACTGTGCTTCCTGCTGCCTCCTGAAATTCCGTATGGATCAAGATTCCTCGCTGAGGAAAGATCCCATGAACTACGACTCTGGTTGCATTTGTAGGGCCAAAAACTTCCTCCAAACTGACATCAAGAAACTGGGGGGCAGAGTTCTCTTTCTCAGAGAAAAGGGACACTTTTTGTGTCCCGGCCCGAAGGCACTGTGCTCCCGGACGCCACCTGAAATTCATTATGGATCAAGATTCCTGGCTGATGCAAGCTGCCATCAACTAGAACTCTGGCTGCAATTGTAGGGGTAAATGCCTCCTTAAAACTGGCATCATGGATTTGGGAGACTGAGTTTTCATTCACGTGGAAAAGTGCCATCATTTGTATCGTAGGCCCCATGTCTGGGAGTCGACTGCCGCCTCTTCAAATTCCGCATGGAGCAAGATCCCTCGCAGACCCAAGCTGCCACCGACAGGGACCCTGGCTGCCCTTGCAGGGCTAAAAACCCTCCTCCAAACTGACATCAAGAAACTGGGGGGCAGAGTTCTCTTTCTCAGAGAAAAGGGACACGATTTGTGTCCCGGCCCTGAGGCACTCTGCTCCCGGACGCCACCTGAAATTTTGTATGGATTAAGACTATTCGCTGACGCAAGATGCCATCACCCAGGACTCTGGTTGCATTTGTAGGGCTAAAACCCTCCACCAAACCGACATTATGAATCTGGGGGCCTAAGTTTTCTTTCACGCGAAAAAGTGCCATCATTTGTATCGTAGGCCCCCTGTCTGGGAGTCGACTGCCGCCTCTTCAAATTCCGCTCGGAGCAAGATCCCTCACAGACCCAAGCTGCCACCGACTAGGACCCTGGCTGCCCTTGAAGGGCCAAAACCCTCCTCCAAACTGACGTCAAGATAGTGGGGCGCAGAGTTCTCTTTCTCAGAGAAAAGGGACACTTTTTGTTTCTCGTCCCTAAGTCACTGTGCTTCCTGCTGCCTCCTGAAATTCCGTATGGATCAAGATTCCTCGCTGAGGAAAGATCCCATGAACTAGGACTATGGTTGCATTTGTAGGGCCAAAAACCTCCTCAAACTGACATCAAGAAACTGGGGGGCAGAGTTCTCTTTCTCAAAGAAAAGGGACACTTTTTGTGTCCCGGCCCTAAGGCACTCTGCTCCCTACTGCCTCCTGAAATTCCGTATGGATCAAGATTCCTCGCAGACCCAAGCTGCCACCGACAAGGACCCTGGCTGCCCTTGCAGGGCCAAAACACCCCTCCAAACTGACATCAAGAAACTGGGGGGCAGAGTTCTCTTTCTCAGAGAAAAGGGACACTTTTTGTGTCCCGGCCCTAAGGCACTGTGCTCCCGGACGCCACCTGAAATTCCGTATGGATCAAGATTATTCGCTGACGCAAGCTGCCATCAACCAGGACTCTGGTTGCATTTGTAGGGCTAAAACCCTCCACCAAACAGACATCATGAATCTGGGGGCCTAAGTTTTCTTTCACGTGGAAAAGCGCCATCATTTCTATCGCAGGCCCCCTGTCTGGGAGTCGACTGCCGCCTTTTCAAATTCCGCATGGAGCAAGATCCCTCACAGACCAAGGATGCCACCGACTAGGACCCTGTCTGCCCTTGCAGGGCCAAAACCCTCCTCCAAACTGACATCAAGAAACTGGGGGGCAGAGTTCTCTTTCTCAGAGAATAGGGACAATTTTTGTGTCCCGGCCCTAAGGCACTCTGCTCCTTGCATCCTCCTGAAATTCCGTATGGATCAAGATTACACACAGACCCAAGCTGCCACAGACAGGGACCCTGGCTACACTTGCAGGGCCAAAACCCTCCTCCAAACTGACATCAAGAAACTGGGGAGCAGAGTTCTCTTTCTCAGAGGAAACGCCACAGTTTGTGTCCGGGCCCTAAGGCACTGTGCTCCCGGACGCCACCTGAAATTCCGTATGGATCAAGATTATTCGCTCAGGCAAGATGCCATCAACCAAGACTCTGGTTGCATTTGTAGGGTCAAAACCCTCCACCAAACCGACATCATGAATCTGGGGGCCTAAGTTTTCTTTCACGTGGAAAAGTGCCATCATTTGTATCGTAGGCCCCCTGTCTGGGAGTCGACTGCCGCCTCTTCAAATTCCGCGTGGAGCAAGATCCCTCACAGACCCAAGCTGCCACCGACAAGGACCCTGGCTGCCCTTGCAGGGCCAAAACCCTCCTCCAAACTGACATCAAGAAACTGGGGGGCAGAGTTCTCTTTCTCAGAGAAAACGGACACTTTTTGTGTCCGGGCCCTAAGGCACTCTGCTCCCTGCTGCCTCTTCAAATTCGGTATGGATCAAGATCCCTCACAGACCCAAGGTACAACCGACAGGGACCCTGGCTGCCATTGCAGGGCTAAAACCCTCCTCCAAACTGACATCAAGAAACTGGGGGGCAGAGTTCTCTTTCTCAGAGAAAAGGGACACTTTTTTTTTCTGGGCCCTAAGGCACTGTGCTCCCGGACGCCACCTGAAATTCCGTATGGATGAAGATTATTCGCTGACCCAAGCTGCCATCAACTAGAACTCTGGCTGCAATTGTAGGGCTAAATGCCTCCTAAAAACTGGCATCATGCATCTGGGGGACTGAGTTTACTTTCACGTGGAAATGCGTCATTGTTTGCATCGAAGGCCACATATCTGGGAGTTGACTTCCTCATGCTGAAATTCCGCATGGATTAAGATTCCTCGCAGACCCAAGCAGCCACCGACAACGACCCTGGCGGCCCTTGCAGGGCCAAAACCCTCCTCCAAACTGACATCAAGAAACTGGGGGGCAGAGTCCTCTCTCTCAGAGAAAACGGACACTTTTGTGTCCCGGCCCTAAAGCACTGTGCTCCCTGCTGCCTCCTGAAAATTCGTATGGATCTAGATACCTCGCAGACCCAAGCTGCCACAAAAAAGGGCCCTGGCTACCCATGCAGGGCCAAAACCCTCCTCCAAACTGACATCAAGAAACTGGGGGGCAGAGTTCTCTTTCTCAGAGAAAAGGGACACTTTTTGTTTCTCGGCCCTAAGGCACTGTGCTTCCTGCTGCCTCCTGAAATTCCGTATGGATCAGGATTCCTCGCAGCGGCAAGATGCGATCATTTAGGACTCTGGTTGCATTTGTAGGGCCAAAACCCTCCTGCCAACTGACATCAAGAAAGTGGGGGGCATAGTTCTCTTTCTCAGAGAAAACGGACACTTTTTGTGTCCCGGCCCTAAGGCACTGTGCTCCTGGATGCCACCTGAAATTCCGTATGGATGAAGATTATTCGCTGACGCAAGATGCCATCAACCAGGGCTCTGGTTGCATTTGTAGGGCTAAAACCCTCCACCAAACCGACATCATGAATCTGGGAGCCTAAGTTTTCTTTCACGTGGAAAAGTGCCATCATATGTATCGCAGGCCCCCTGTCTGGGTGTCGACTGCCACCTCCTCAAATTTCGCATGGAGCAAGATCCCTCACAGACCCAAGCTGCCACCGACTAGGACCCTGGCTGCCCTTGAAGGGCCAAAACCCTCCTCCAAACTGACATCAAGAAACTGGGGGGCAGAGCTCTCTTTCTCAAAGAAAAGGGACACTTTTTGTGTCCCGGCCCTAAGGCACTGTGCTCCCTGCTGCCTCCTGAAATTCCGCATGGATTAAGATTCCTCGCAGACCCAAGCTACAACTGACAGGGACCCTGGCTGCCATTGCAGGGCTAAAACCCTCCTCCAAACTGACATCAAGAAACTGGGGAGCAGACTTGTCTTTCTCAGGAAAAGGGACGCTTTTTGTGTCCCGGCCCTAAGGCACTCTGCTCCCGGACGCCACCTGAACTTCCGTATGGATCAAGTTTATTCGCTGACCCAAGATGCCATCAACCAGGACTCTGGTTGCATTTGTAGGGCCAAAACCCTCCTCCAAACTGACATCAAGAAACTGGGGGGCAGAGTTCTCTTTCTCAGAGAAAAAGGAACACTGTTGCGTTCCCTGCTTCAGTCCCACCCTGGTACCGGCAGCGGAGTCCTAGCCCTATCCTAGGATGCCATTCGCCCTCGGGAAGGCACCCTCGGAGTGCTGACTATGAGCACAGCTGGCCCGCGTTCGGTCCGGGGAGATGTTGCCCCCGGAGCGTGGTGAAACAGCAAAGAACTACCAGAGAAGGAGGTCTCTTGGTATGTGATTTCGGTAGGTTTATTGCCTCAAAAGGGAGCACATGGACCAAGAGCCAAGAGCAGCTTATTACATCGGTATTTAAGGGAGGAACAACACCCAATAGGATGAGGGCAGGGGACAATACAGGGGAGGGGCTGGGGTACATGATCAAATGGGGTTTAGGGAGGGGAGGGGAACAGAGAGAACAACAAATGAACTATGGAGTGACAGGGAATTTCCCAGAGCGGGGAAACATAACAGACAAGTCCAGTAACCAATAGCAGGAGCTTGGGTCCATGGATTGGTGGTCCAACTGCTGCCCCTGGGAGCTCCGGGGGGAAACCCTCTGTCCGTGGAACCTGTCCGGAAGTCCTCTGGTTCCGAACCACCGCAACAGGACACTTTTTGTGTCCCGGCTGTAAAGCACTGTGCTCCCGGACGCCACCTGAAATGCCACAGGGATAAAGATCCTTCCCAGACCCAAGCTGCCATCAACTAGGACTCTGGCTGCAAATGTAGGGCTAAATGCCTCCTAAAAACTGGCATCATGCATCTGGGGGACTGAGTTTTCTTTCACATGGAAATACGCCATTGTTTGCATCGAAGGCCACATATCTGGAGTTGACAGCCGCATGCTGAAATTCCGCATGGATTAAGATTCCTCGCAGACCCAAGCTGCCACCAAGAAGGACCCTGGCTGCCTTTGCAGGGCCAAAACCCTCCTCTAAAACTGACATCAAGAAACTGGGGGGCAGAGCTCTCGTTCTCAGAGAAAACGGACCCTTTTTTTTCGTGGTCCTAAGGCACTGTGCTCCCTGCTGCCTCTTGAAATTCCGTATGGATCAAGATTCCTCGCAGACCCAAGCAGCCACAGACAAGGACCCTGGCTGCCCTTGCAGGGCCAAAACCCTCCTCCAAACTGACATCAGGAAAGTCGGGGGAAGAGTTCTCTTTCTCAGAGAAAAGGGACACTTTTTGTGTCCCGGCCCTAGGCACTCTTCTCCCTGCTGCCTCTTCAAATTCCATAGGGATCAAGATTCCTCGCTGACCCAAGCTGCCACCAAGAAGGACCCTGGCTGCACTTGCAGGGCCAAAACCCTCCTCCAAACTGACATTAAGAAAGTGGGGGGCAGAGTTCTCTTTCTCAGAGAAAACGGACACTTTTTGTATCCCGGCCCTAAGGCACTGTGCTCCCTGCTGCCTCCTGAAAATTCATATGGATCAAGATTCCTCGCAGACCCAAGGTGCCACAATAAAGAGCCCTGGCTGCCCTTGCAGGGCCAAAACCCTCCTCCAAACTGACATCAAGAAACTGGGGGGCTGAGTTCTCTTTCTCAGAGGAAAGGGAGAGTTTTTGTTTCTCGGCCCTAAGGCACTGTGCTCCCTGCTGCCTCCTGAAATCCCGTATGGATCAAGATTATTCGCTGACGCAAGCTGCCATAAACCAGGACTCTGGTTGCATTTGTAGCGCTAAAACCCTCCACCAAACCGATATCATGAATCTGGGGGCCTAAGTTTTCTTTCACGTGGAAAAGTGCCATCATTTGTATCGCAGGCCCCCTGTCTGGGAGTCGACTGCAGCCTCTTCAAATTCCGCATGGAGCAAGATCCCTCACAGACCCAAGCTGCCACCGACAAGGACCCTGGCTGCCCTTGCAGGGCCAAAACCCTCCTCCAAACTGACATCAAGAAACTGGGGGGCAGAGTTCTCTTTCTGAGAGAAAACGGACACTTTTTGTGTCCCGGCCCTAAGGCACTCTCCCCCTCGGACGCCACCAGAAATGCCACATGGGTCAAGATCCTTCCCAGACCCAAGCTGCCATCAACTAGAACTCTGGCTGCAATTGTAGGGCTAAATGCCTCCTAAAAACTGGCATCATGCATCTGGGGGGCTGAGTTTATTTTCACGTGGAAATGCGCCATTGTTTGCATCGAAGGCCACATATCTGGGAGTTGACTGCCACATGCTGAAATTCCGCATGGATTAAGATTCCTCGCAGACCCAAGCTGCCACCGACAAGGACCCTGGCTGCCCTTGCAGGGCCAAAACCCTCCTCCAAACTGACATCAAGAAACTGGGGGGCAGATTTCTCTTTCTCAGAGAAAAGGGACACTTTTTGTGTCCCGGCCCTAAGGCACTGTGCTCCCTGCTGCCTCCTGAAATTCCGTATGGATCAAGATTATTCGCTGACGCAAGATGCCATCAACCAGGACCCTGGTTGCATTTGTAGGGCCAAAACCCTCCACTAAAACAGACATCATGAATCTGGGGGTCTTAGTTTTCTTTCACGTGGAAAAGTGCCATCATTTGTATCGTAGGCCCCCTGTCTGGGAGTCGACTGCCGCCTCTTCAAATTCCGCAAGGAGCAAGATCCCTCACAGTCCCAAGCTGCCACCGACAAGGACCCTGGCTGCCCTTGCAAGGCCAAAACCCTCCTCCAAACTGACATCAAGAAACTGGGGGGCAGAGTTCTCTTTCTCAGAGAAAATGGACACTTTTTGTCTCCTGGCCCTAAGGCACTGTGCTCCCTGATGCCTCCTGAAAATTCGTATGGATCAAGATTACTCGCAGACCCAAGGTGCCACAATAAAGAGCCCTGGCTGCCCTTGCAGGGCCAAAACCCTCCTCCAAACTGACATCAAGAAACTGGGGGGCAGAGTTCTCTTTCTCAGAGGAAAGGGACACGTTTTGTGTCCCGGCTCTAAGGCACTGTGCTCCCTGATGACTCTTCAAATTCCGTAAGGATCAAGATCCCTCGCAGACCCAAGCTGCCATCAACTAGAACTCTGGCTGCAATTGTAGGTCTAAATGCCTGCTAAAAACCGTCATTATGCATCTGGGGGACTGAGTTTTCTTTCACTTCGAAATGCGCCATTGTTTGCATCGAACGCTACATATCTGGGAGTTGACTGCCTCATGCTAAAATTCCGCAAAAATTAAGATCCCTCGCAGACCCAAGCTGCCACCAACAAGGACACTGACTGCCCTTGCAGGGCCAAAACCCTCCTCCAAACTGACATCAAGAAACTGGGGGGCAGAGTTCTCTTTCTCAGAGAAAGGGGACACGTTTTGTGTCCCGGCTCTAAGGCACTGTGCTCTCTGCTGCCTCTTCAAATTCCGTAAGGATCAAGATCCCTCGCAGACCCAAGCTGCCATCAACTAGAACTTTGGCTGCAATTGTAGGGCTAAATGCCTCCTAAAAACTGTCATTATGCATCTGGGGGACTGAGTTTTCTTTCAGTTGGAAATGCGCCATTGTTTGCATCGAACGCCACATATCTGGGAGTTGACTACCTCATGCTAAAATTCCGCAAAAATTAAGATCCCTCGCAGACCGAAGCTGCCACCTACAAGGACACTGTCTGCCCTTGCAGGGCCAAAACCCTCCTCCAAACTGACATCAAGAAAGTGGGGGGCAGAGTTCTCTTTCCCAGAGAAAAAGGACACTTTTGTGTGTCCCGGCCCTAAGGCACTGTGCTCCGCACACGTACGTGTGAAATTCCGTATGAATCCTAGATTATTCGCTGACGCAAGATGCATCAACGCAGGACTCTGTTTGCATTTGTAGGGCCAAAACCTCTCCAGCAAACCGATATCATGAATCTGGGGGCCTAACTTTTCTTTACGTGGATTAAGTGCCATCATATGTATCGTAGGCGCCGCTGGTCTGGGGAGTCGACTGCACCTCCTCAAATTCCGCATGGAGCAAGATATCGCGCTCAACAGACCCAAGATTCCACGAGTAGGAACCTGGTCTGCCTTGCAAGCGAAACCCTCCTGCGCAAACTGACATCAAGAAACTGGGGGCAGAGTTCTCTTTCTCAGAGAAAAGGGACACTTTTTTGCTGTCTTCGCCCTAAGGTACTCTGCTCCCTGCTGCTGCCTGAAATTCGTAATGGATTCAAGATTCCTCGCAGACCCAAGGTGCCACACTAAAGAGCCCTGGCTGCCCTTGCAGGGCCAAAACCCTCCTCCAAACTGACATCAAAAAAACTGCGGGGCAGAGTTCTCTTTCTCAGAGAAAACGGGCACTTTTTGTTTCTCGGCCCTAAGGCACTGTGCTCCCTGCTGCCTCCTGAAATTCCGTATGGATCAAGATTCCTTGCTGAGGCAAGATGCCTTCAACTAGGACTCTGGTTGCATTTGTAGGGCCAAAACCCTCCACCAAACTGACATCAAGAAACTGGGGGGCAGAGTTCTCTTTCTCTGAGAATAAGGAACACTGTTGCGTTCCCTGCTTCAGTCCCACCCTGGTACCGGCAGCGGAGTCCTAGCCCTATCCTAGGATGCCGTTCGCCCTCGGGAAGGCACCCTCGGAGTGCTGACTATGAGCACAGCTGGCCCGCGTTCGGTCCGGGGAGATGTTGCCCCCGGAGCGTGGTGAAACAGCAAAGAACTACCAGAGAAGGAGGTCTCTTGGTATGTGATTTCGGTAGGTTTATTGCCTCCAATGGGAGCACATGGACCAAGAGCCAAGAGCAGCGTATTACATCGGTATTTAAGGGAGGAACAAAACCCAATAGGATGAGGGCAGGGGACAATACAGGGGAGGGGCTGGGGTACATGATCAAATGGGGTTTAGGGAGGGGAGGGGAACAGAGAGAACAACGAATGAACTATGGAGTGACAGGGAATTTCCCAGAGCGGGAATACATAACAGACAAGTCCAGTAACCAATAGCAGGAGCTTGGGTCCATGGATTGGTGGTCCAACTGCTGCCCCTGGGAGCTCCGGGGGGAAACCCTCTGTCCGTGGAACCTGTCCGGAAGTCCTCTGGTTCCGACCCACCGCAACATCTCCCCCTGTCTTTTTACTTAAAGAAAGTGATTTGTTAGTACAATGAAGATAATAACTAAAATCCAAAGCAAAGTCTTGAAAATCTGCAAATAAACAAACAAACATTGTTAAATCATTGTCTCTCTGCAGGACTGGGAATGATTGGGGTATGGGAGGTACATGGGGTAGGTTTCAGGAGAGTCTAAGGGGAAGATATCAAGAAGAAGGGTCTCAGTGATTTTTCTTGATGACTGTCGAAGTTTGGAGTTTTCTTTTTCCTTCTCTTCCACGCTGATCTCTGTGGAGCAGCGTCTGTTGGGGGATGCGACTGGATCTGCTCTGGTGGATGTGTTGGGTGGAGAGTTGTGATGCCTACTAACTTCAGCCATCGTGGTTTAAGTGACTGGTCATCTGGGATCACCTCTGATGGGGTCTCCAGTGGCATGGGTGGTGATGGAGAGCAGGACACAGTGGATTCAGCTTTTAATTTCTTTGAGGAGCACGGTGCCGATCCGTTTCCCGAATGGGATGGAGCATGTGGTGTCCAGGAGCCTGTGGAAGACTTAGGTGGAGGGTGATTAGAACTGTTCAGCAGGCTTTGAAGCTGCCGCTTCCATATCTTTTCCCACACCCAATACTGAACCTTAACTAAAATGCCTGTCAGGATTGTTTTTATGTCAGATGGGACCAGCACACCTTCAAAGTGAGGAGAATCTCTCCCAAGCTCTCTCTCCACCTTGCAAGGCTCTCGCAAGGCTGCAGGTGACTGTGATTCCCATCGTGGGTTGTTACCCTGATGGCCACTGTTACACCTGATGCCACTGCAGGGTCTGGCTGACCGGCTGTATCGCAGGCTTCAGCCTCTCCACTTGTCGGCCCCCAATCCCGGGGTGTGAACGAGGGAGCGTGGGGATCTGGAAGTGGGCGGTGGTCAGGGGTGGGACTGCAGTTGATATGAGCAGTCCAGGCGCGGGGTGGGGCGGGGATCTCCCTTGGGCTGGGGCAGGGACCTCCGGCGCGAGGGGAGGGACCCGACGCGAAGACATCATCGGCCGCGGGGGGGGAACCCGACGCGGCGCCAATCGACGCGAAGGGGAAGGAGCCGTGGGAGGGGCTGGGAGGATTCGTGGGCTTTCGGCGTGAGGCTGCGCAGGGGGCGCAGGGGTGTCGGCACGGTGCCACGAGGCCGCCGCCATCTTTAAACTCGGAACAATGGGGGAGCGCAGCCGGCGCGAGTTTGGCTGTGGGCGGGGAAGAGGGATTGGGAAAAGGGGAATTAGGAACGTGGGGTGGGTGAGTCGGGGATTTCGAACTTTCAGGACAATTACGCAAAGTATAACAAATTACAGTCAACAACGGGAAAAATTTTCGGACAGAAACATCACCCCCTCTCTCCACTGCCTCTAAACGTTTTTCTACTAACTCCCAAAAACTCAGAGTTTTAACAGAAGAAGCAGAAGCAAGAGGGACATAGGCAAAGATCCATTTAACAAAACGTTTCCAAGCCTGCTTATTAGCATTCCCGTTTTTTAACTTTAGGGTCTCTTTAACTTGGACATAAAACTCCTGCTCTATTCGGGACAGCTTAATACCCATTGTCTCCGAATAAAAGCCTCCTTGCTCTTTTTATACGGTATTCCCTCGAGCCTGATTCCCGCTGCCCATCGCGGATTAGGCCTCACCGTCTGCGCTCGGTTCTCGGTGGCTTTCCCGCCGCTATCACGGGCACCGAGCTTCGCCGCCACGCGCGGATCCTGGTCCTTTCCCACCGCGCCCCGCAGCCGCCAAACCTCACCGCTTCGTGCGGGTCTTGGTTCCTCGATCCCGGCTTCAGTTGCCGTCACCGGCTCCGGAGGGAGAAACATCCAAAAGAGCAAGGGTCTCTGGTTCCGTCAGTTCGCTCAGCTAGCGTACACACTTCAGACGCTCCAGAACGGTTGCTGACGGCCCCTGCCAGCCCCCCGCTAAAACGCGGAAGTTCTCGCTAGGGGAGCGACGTCCCGAAGGCGCAGTCCGGACCGCTGCTGCGTATCCAGGTCGCTCGCAGGGACCCCCGAGAGGTCGGAGTCTCTGTTCGGTGCGCCACTTGTTGCGTTCCCTGCTTCAGTCCCACCCTGGTACCGGCGGCGGAGTCCTAGCCCTATCCTAGGATGCCGTTCGCCCTCGGGAAGGCACCCTCGGAGTGCTGACTATGAGCACAGCTGGCCCGCGTTCGGTCCGGGGAGGTGTTGCCCCCGGAGCGTGGTGAAACAGCAAAGAACTACCAGAGAAGGAGGTCTCTTGGTATGTGATTTCGGTAGGTTTATTGCCTCCAAAGGGAGCACATGGACCAAGAGCCCAGAGCAGCTTGTTACATTGGTATTTAAGGGAGGAACAACACCCAATAGGATGAGGGCAGGGGACAATACAGGGGAGGGGCTGGGGTACATGATCAAATGGGGTTTAGGGAGGGGAGGGGAACAGAGAGAACAACGAATGAACTATGGAGTGACAGGGAATTTCCCAGAACGGGAATACATAACAGACAAGTCCAGTAACCAATAGCAGGAGCTTGGGGTCCATGGATTGGTGGTCCAACTGCTGCCCCTGGGAGCTCCGGGGGAAACCCTCTGTCCATGGAACCTGTCCGAAAGTCCTCTGGTTCCGAACCACCGCAACA
>JAVTVJ010011358.1:0-22403 GCA_034509425.1 Eopsaltria australis | reverse complement strand
GGAGGGTGATTAGAACTGTTCAGCAGGCTTTGAAGCTGCTGCTTCCATATCTTTTCCCATACCCAATACTGAACCATAACTAAAATGCCTGTCAGGATTGTTTTTATGTCAGATGGGACCAGCACACCTTCAAAGTGAGGAGAATCTCTCCCAAGCTCTCTCTCCACCTTGCAAGGCTCTCGCAAGGCTGCAGGTGACTGTGATTCCCATCGTGGGTTGTTACCCTGATGGCCACTGTTACACCTGATGCCACTGCAGGGTCTGGCTGACCGGCTGTATCGCAGGCTTCAGCCTCTCCACTTGTCGGCCCCCAATCCCGGGGTGTGAACGAGGGAGCGTGGGGATCTGGAAGTGGGCGGTGGTCAGGGGTGGGACTGCAGTTGATATGAGCAGTCCAGGCACGGGGTGGGGCGGGGATCTCCCTCGGGCTGGGGCAGGGACCTCCGGCGCGAGGGGAGGGACCCGACGCGAAGACATCATCGGCCGTGGGGGGGGAGCCCGACGTGGGGCTAATCAACGCGAAGGGGAAGGAGCCGTGGGAGGGGCTGGGAGGATTCGTGGGCTTTCGGCGTGAGGCTGCGCAGTGGGCGCAGGGGTGTCGGCACGGTGCCACGAGGCCGCCGCCATCTTTAAACTCGGAACCATGGGGGAGCGCAGCCGGCGCGAGTTTGGCTGTGGGCGGGGAAGAGGGATTGGGAAAAGGGGAATTAGGAACGTGGGGTGGGTGAGTCGGGGATTTCGAACTTTCAGGACAATTACGCAAAGTATAAAAAATTACAATCAACAACGGGAAAAATTTTCGGACAGAAACATCACCCCCTCTCTCCACTGCCTCTAAACGTTTTTCTACTAACTCCCAAAAACTCAGAGTTTTAACAGAAGAAGCAGAAGCAAGAGGGACATAGGCAAAGATCCATTTAACAAAACGTTTCCAAGCCCTCTTATTAGCATTCCCGTTTTTTAACTTTAGGGTCTCTTTAACTTGGACATAAAACTCCTGCTCTATTCGGGACAGCTTAATACCCATTGTCTCCGAATAAAAGCCTCCTTGCTCTTTTTATACGGTACAAAACTCTCCCTCGAGCCTGATTCCCGCTGCTTATCGCGGATTAGACCTCACCGCCTGCGCTCGGTTCTCGGTGGCTTTCCCGCCGCTATCACGGGCACCGAGCTTCGCCGCCGCGCGCGGATCCTGGTCCTTTCCCACCGCGCCCCGCAGCCGCCAAACCTCACCGCTCCGTGCGGGTCTTGGTTCCTCGATCCCGGCTTCAGTTGCCGTCACCGGCTCTGGAGGGAGAAACATCCAAAAGAGCAAGGGTCTCTGGTCTCGTCAGTCCGCTCAGCTAGCGTACACACTTCAGACGCTCCAGAACGGTTGCTGACGGCCCCTGCCAGCCCCCGCTAAAACGCGGAAGTTCTCGCTAGGGGAGCGACGTCCCGAAGGCGCAGTCCGGACCGCTGCTGCGTATCCAGGTCGCTCGCAGGGAACCCCGAGAGGTCGGAGTCTCTGTTCGGTGCGCCACTTGTTGCGTTCCCTGCTTCAGTCCCACCCTGGTACCGGCAACGGAGTCCTAGCCCTATCCTAGGATGCCGCTCGCCCTCGGGAAGGCACCCTCGGAGTGCTGACTATGAGCACAGCTGGTCCGCGTTCGGTCCGGGGAGATGTTGCCCCCGGAGCGTGGTGAAACAGCAAAGAACTACCAGAGAAGGAGGTCTCTTGGTATGTGATTTCGGTAGGTTTATTGCCTCCAAAGGGAGCACATGGACCAAGAGCCCAGAGCAGCTTATTACATCGGTATTTAAGGGAGGAACAACACCCAATAGGATGAGGGCAGGGAACAATACAGGGGAGGGGCTGGGGTACATGATCAAATGGGGTTTAGGGAGGGGAGGGGAACAGAGAGAACAACGAATGAACTATGGAGTGACAGGGAATTTCCCAGAGCTGGGAAACATAACAGACAAGTCCAGTAACCAATAGCAGGAGCTTGGGTCCATGGATTGGTGGTCCAACTGCTGCCCCTGGGAGCTCCGGGGGGAAACCCTCTGTCCGTGGAACCTGTCCGGAAGTCCTCTGGTTCCGAACCACCTCAACAGGACACTTTTTGTGTCCCGGCTGTAAAGCACTGTGCTCCCGGACGCCACCTGAAATGCCACACGGATAAAGATCCTTCCCAGACCCAAGCTGCCATCAACTAGGACTCTGGCTGCAAATGTAGGGCTAAATGCCTCCTAAAAACTGGCATCATGCATCTGGGGGACTGAGTTTTCTTTCACATTGAAAAGCGCCATTCTTTGCATCGAAGGCCACATATCTGGGAGTTGACAGTCGCATGCTGAAATTCCGCATGGATTAAGATTCCTCGCAGACCCAAGTTGCCACCAACAAGGACCCTGGCTGCCCTTGCAGGGCCAAAACCCTCCTCCAAACTGACATCAAGAAACTGGGGGGCAGAGTTCTCTTTCTCAGAGAAAAGGGACACTTTTTTGTGTCCCGGTCCTAAGGCACTCTGCTCCCTGCTGCGTCTTCAAATTCCGTATGGATCAAGATTCCTCGCAGACCCAAGCTGCCACCGACAGGGACCCTGGCTGCCCTTGCAGGGCCAAAACCCTCCTCCAAACTGACATCACGAAACTGGGGGGCAGAGTTCTCTTTCTCAGAGAAAACGGACATTTTTGTATCCCGGCCCTAAGGCAATCTGCTCCCTGCTTCCTCCTGAAAATTCGTACGGATCAAGATTCCTCGCAGACCCAAGCTGCCACAATAAAGAGCCCTGGCTGCCCTTGCAGGGCCAAAACCCTCCTCCAAACTGACATCAAGAAAGTGGGGGGCAGAGTTCTCTTTCTCAGAGAAAACGGACACTTTTTGTATCCCGGCCCTAAGGCACTCTGCTCCCTGCTGCCTCCTGAAAATTCGTATGGATCAAGATTCCTCTCAGACCCAAGGTGCCACAATAAAGAGCCCTGGCTGCCCTTGCAGGGCCAAAACCCTCCTCCAAACTGACATCAAGAAACTGGGGGGCTGAGTTCTCTTTCTCAGAGGAAAGGGACAGTTTTTGTTTCTCGGCCCTAAGGCACTGTGCTCCCTGCTGCCTCCTGAAATCCCGTATGGATCAAGATTATTCGCTGACGCAAGCTGCCATCAACCAGGACTCTGGTTGCATTTGTAGGCTAAAACCCTCCACCAACCCGATATCATGAATCTGGGGGCCTAAGTTTTCTTTCACGTGGAAAAGTGCCATCATTTGTATCGTAGGCCCCCTGTCTGGGAGTCGACTGCCGCCTCTTCAAATTCCGCATGGAGCAAGATCCCTCACAGACCCAAGCTGCCACCGACTAGGACCCTGGCTGCCCTTGCAGGGCAAAACCCTCCTCCAAACTGACATCAAGAAACTGGGGGGCAGACTTCTCTTTCTGAGAGAAAACGGACACTTTTTGTGTCCCGGCCCTAAGGCACTCTCCCCCTCGGACGCCACCAGAAATGCCACATGGGTCAAGATCCTTCCCAGACCCAAGCTGCCATCAACTAGAACTCTGGCTGCAATTGTAGGGCTAAATGCCTCCTAAAAACTGGCATCATGCATCTGCGGGACTGAGTTTATTTTCACGTGGAAATGCGCCATTGTTTGCATCGAAGGCCACATATCTGGGAGTTGACTGCCACATGCTGAAATTCCGCATGGATTAAGATTCCTCGCAGACCCAAGCTGCCACCGACAAGGACCCTGGCTGCCCTTGCAGGGCCAAAACCCTCCTCCAAACTGACATCAAGAAACTGGGGGGCAGAGTTCTCTTTCTCAGAGAAAAGGGACACTTTTTGTGTCCCGGCCCTAAGGCACTGTGCTCCCTGCTGCCTCCTGAAATTCCGTATGGATCAAGATTATTCGCTGACGCACGATGCCATCAACCAGGACTCTGGTTGCATTTGTAGGGCCAAAACCCTCCACTAAAACAGACATCATGAATCTGGGGGTCTTAGTTTTCTTTCACGTGGAAAAGTGCCATCATTTGTATCGTAGGCCCCCTGTCTGGGAGTCGACTGCCGCCTCTTCAAATTCCGCATGGAGCAAGATCCCTCACAGACCCAAGCTGCCACCGACAAGGACCCTGGCTGCCCTTGCAAGGCCAAAACCCTCCTCCAAACTGACATCAAGAAACTGGGGGGCAGAGTTCTCTTTCTCAGAGAAAAGGGACACTTTTTTTTTCCGGCCCTAAGGCACTGTGCTCCCTGCTGCCTCCTGAAATTCCGTATGGATCAAGATTCCTCGCAGACCCAAGGTGCCACAATACAAGGGCCCTGGCTGCCCTTGCAGGGCCAAAACCCTCCTCCAAACTGACATCAAGAAACTGGGGGGCAGAGTTCTCTTTCTCAGAGGAAAGGGACACGTTTTGTGTCCCGGCTCTAAGGCACTGTGCTCCCTGATGCCTCTTCAAATTCCGTAAGGATCAAGATCCCTCGCAGACCCAAGCTGCCATCAACTAGACCTCTGGCTGCAATTGTAGGTCTAAATGCCTGCTAAAAACCGTCATTATGCATCTGGGGGACTGAGTTTTCTTTCACTTCGAAATGCGCCATTGTTTGCATCGAACGCTACATATCTGGGAGTTGACTGCCTCATGCTAAAATTCCGCAAAAATTAAGATCCCTCGCAGACCCAAGCTGCCACCAACAAGGACACTGACTGCCCTTGCAGGGCCAAAACCCTCCTCCAACCGACATCAAGAAACTGGGGGGCAGAGTTCTCTTTCTCAGAGAAAGGGGACACGTTTTGTGTCCCGGCTCTAAGGCACTGTGCTCCCTGCTGCCTCTTCAAATTCCGTAAGGATCAAGATCCCTCGCAGACCCAAGCTGCCATCAACTAGAACTTTGGCTGCAATTGTAGGGCTAAATGCCTCCTAAAAACTGTCATTATGCATCTGGGGGACTGAGTTTTCTTTCAGTTGGAAATGCGCCATTGTTTGCATCGAACGCCACATATCTGGAAGTTGACTACCTCATGCTAAAATTCCGCAAAAATTAAGATCCCTCGCAGACCGAAGCTGCCACCAACAAGGACACTGACTGCCCTTGCAGGGCCAAAACCCTCCTCCAAACTGACATCAAGAAACTGGGGGGCAGAGTTCTCTTTCTCAGAGAAAAGGGACACTTTTTGTGTCCCGGCCCTAAGGCACTGTGCTCCCGCACACTACGTGAAACTCCGTATGAATCAAGATTATTCGCTGACCCAAGCTGCCATCAACCAGGACTCTGGTTGCATTTGTAGGGCTAAAACCCCCCACCAAACCGATATCATGAATCTCGGGGCCTAAGTTTTCTTTCACGTGGAAAAGTGCCAGCATTTGTATCGTAGGCCCCCTGTCTGGGAGTCGACTTCCGCCTCTTCAAATTCCGCATGGAGCAAGATCCCTCACAGACCCAAGCTGCCACCGACAAGGACCCTGGCTGCCCTTGCTGGGCCAAAACCCTCCTCCAAACTGACATCAAGAAAGTGGGGGGCAGAGTTCTCTTTCTCAGAGGAAACGGACACTTTTTGTGTCCTGGCTCTAAGTCACTGCGCTCCCTGCTGCCTCCTGAAAATTCGTATGGATCAAGATCCCTCACAGACCCAAGGTGCCACAATAAATAGCCCTGGCTGCCCTTGCAGGGCCAAAACCCTCCTCCAAACTGACATCAAGAAACTGGGGGGCAGACTTCTCTTTCTCAGAGAAAAGGGACACTTTTTGTGTCCTGGCCCTAAGGCACAGTACTCCCAGTCGCCACCTGAAATTCCGTATGGATCAAGATTATTCGCTGACGCAAGCTGCCATCAACCAGGACCCTGGTTGCATTTGTAGGGCTAAAACCCTCCACCAAACCGACATCATGAATCTGGGGGCCTAAGTTTTCTTTCACGTGGAAAAGTGCCATCATTTGTATCGTAGGCTCCATGTCTGGGAGTCGACTGCCGCCTCTTCAAATTCCGCATGGAGCAAGATCCCTCACAGACTCAAGCTGCAACCGACTAGGACCCTGGCTGCCCTTGCAGGGCCAAAACCCTCCTCCAAACTGACATCAAGAAACTGAGGGGCAGAGTTCTCTTTCTCAGAGAAAACGGGCACTTTTTGTGTCCCCGCTCTAAGGCACTGTGCTCCCAGACGCCACCTGAAATGCCAAATGGATCAAGATCCTTCCCAGACCCAAGCTGCCATCAACTAGAACTCTGGCTGCAATTGTAGGGCTAAATGCCTCCTAAAAACTGGCATCATGCATCTGGGGGACTGAGTATTCTTTCACTTGGAAAAGCGCCATTGTTTGCATCGAAGGCCACATATCTGGGAGTTGTCTGCCTCATGCTGAAATTCCGCATAGATTAAGATTCCTCCCAGACCCAAGCTACCACCAAAAAGGACACTGACTGCCCTTGCAGGGCCAAAACCCTCCTCCAAACTGACATCAAGAAAGTGGGGGGCAGAGTTCTCTTACTCAGAGAAAAGGGACACTTTTTGTGTCTTGGCCCTAAGGCACTGTGCTCCCGCACACAACCTGAAATTCCGTATGAATCAAGATTATTCGCTGACGCAAGCTGCCATCAACCAGGACTCTGGTTGCATTTGTAGGGCTAAAAACCCCCACCAAACCGATATCATGAATCTGGGGGCCTAAGTTTTCTTTCACGTGGAAAAGTGCCATCATTTGTATCGTAGGCCCCATGTCTGGGAGTCGACAGCCGCCTCTTCAAATCCGCATGGAGCAAGATCCATCACAGACCCAAGCTGCCACCGACTAGGACCCTGGCTGCCCTTGCAGGGCCAAAACCCTCCTCCAAACTGACATCAAGAAACTGGGGGGCAGAGTTCTCTTTCTCAGAGAACGGACACATTTTGTCCTGGCTCATAATGGGCATTTTGCTCCCTTGCTGACTCCTGACAATATTCGATGCGCCATCAAGATCCCTCACAGACCCAAGGTGCCACAATAAAATAGCCGCTTGGCTGCCCTTGCCAGGGCCAAAACCCTCTTCCAAACTGACATCAAGAAAGTGGGGGGCAGAGTTCTCTTTCTCAGAGAAAAGGGACATTTTTTGTGTCCCGGCCCTAAGGCACTCTTGTCCCTACTGCCTCCTGAAATTCCGTATGGATCAAGATTCCTCGCAGACCCAAGCTGCAAAAGACAAGGACCCTGGCTGCCCTTGCAAGGCCAAAACCCTCCTCCAAACTGACATCAAGAAACTGGGGGGCAGAGTTCTTTGTCTCAGAGAAAACAGACACTTTTTGTGTCCCGGCACTAAGGCACTCTGCTCCCGGACGCCACCTGAATTTCCGTATGGATCAAGATTATTCGCTGACGCAAGCTGCCATCAACCAGGACTCTGGTTGCATTTGTAGGGTTAAACCCTCCACCAAACCGACATCATGAATCTGGGGGCCTAAGTTTTCTTTCACGTGGAAAAGTGCCATCATTTGTATCGTAGGCCCCCTGTCTGGGAGTCGACTGCCGCCTCTTCAAATTCTGCATGGAGCAAGACCCCTCACAGACCCAAGCTGCCGCCGACAACGACCCTGGCATCCCTTGCAGGGCCAAAACCCTCCTCCAAATTGACATCAAGAAACTGGGGGGCAGACTTCTCTTTCTCCGAGAAAACGGACACTTTTTGTGTCCCGGCCCTAAGGCACTCTGCTCCCTGCTTCCTCCTGAAATTCCGTATGGATCAAGATTCCTCACAGACCCAAGGTGCCACAAGAAAGAGCCCTGGCTGCCCTTGCAGGGCCAAAACCCTCCTCCAAACTGACATCAAGAAACTGGGGTGCAGAGTTCTCTTTCTCAGAGGAAAGGGACACTTTTTGTTTCTCGGCCCTACGGCACTGTGCTCCCAGCTGCCTCCTGAAATTCCGTATGGATCAAGATTCCTCGCAGACCCAAGCTACAACCGACAGGGACCCTGGCTGCCATTGCAGGGCTAAAACCCTCCTCCAAAATGACATCAAGAAAGTGGGGGGCAGAGTTCTCTTTCTCAGAGAAAAGGGACACTTTTTGTGTCCCGGCCCGAAGGCACTCTGCTCCCAGACGCCACCTGAAATTCCGTATGAATGAAGACTATTCGCTGACGCAAGATGCCAGCAACCAAGACTCTGGTTGCATTTGTAGGGCCAAAACCCTCCACCAAACCGACATTATGAATCTGGGGGCCTAAGTTTTCTTTCACGCGAAAAAGTGCCATCATTTCTATCGTAGGCCCCCTGTCTGGGAGTCGACTGCCGCCTCTTCAAATTCCGCATGGAGCAAGATCCCTCACAGATCCAAGCTGCCACCGACTAGGACCCTGGCTGCCCTTGCAGGGCCAAAACCCTCCTCCCAACTGACATCCAGATAGTGGGGGGCAGAGTTCTCTTTCTCAGAGAAAAGGAACACTTTTTGTTTCTCGGCCCTAAGTCACTGTGCTTCCTGCTGCCTCCTGAAATTCCGTATGGATCAAGATTCCTCGCTGAGGAAAGATACCATGAACTAGGACTCTGGTTGCATTTGTAGGGCCAAAAACTTCCTCCAAACTGACATCAAGAAACTGGGGGGCAGAGTTCTCTTTCTCAGAGAAAAGGGACACTTTTTGTGTCCCAGCCCTAAGGCACTGTGCTCCCTGCTTCCTCCTGAGAATCCGTATGGATCAAGATTCCTCGCAGACCCATGCTGCCACCGACAAGGACCCTGGCTGCCCTTGCAGGACCAAAACCCTCCTCCAAACTGACATCAAGAAACTGGGGGTCAGAGTTCAATTTCTCAGAGGAAAGGACACTTTTTGTGTCCCGACCCTAGGGCACTCTGCTCCCTGCTGCATCTTCAAATTCCTTATGGATTAAGATTCCTTGCAGACCCAAGCAGCCACCGACAAGGACCCTGGCTGCCCTTGCAGGGCCAAAACCCTCCTCCAAACTGACATCAAGAAACTGGGGGGCAGAGTTCTCTTTCTCAGAGAAAAGGGACACTTTTTGTGTCCCGGCCCTGAGGCACTCTGCTCCCGGACGCCACCTGAAATTTTGTATGGATTAAGACTATTCGCTGACGCAAGATGCCATCAACCAGGACTCTGGTTGCATTTGTAGGGCTAAAACCCTCCACCAAACCGACATCATGAATCTGGGGGCCTAAGTTTTCTTTCACGCGAAAAAGTGCCATCATTTGTATCGTAGGCCCCCTGTCTGGGAGTCGACTGCCGCCTCTTCAAATTCCGCTCGGAGCAAGATCCCTCACAGACCCAAGCTGCCACCGACTAGGACCCTGGCTGCCCTTGAAGGGCCAAAACCCTCCTCCAAACTGACATCAAGATAGTGTGGCGCAGAGTTCTCTTTCTCAGAGAAAAGGGACACTTTTTGTTTCTCGTCCCTAAGTCACTGTGCTTCCTGCTGCCTCCTGAAATTCCGTATGGATCAAGATTCCTCGCTGAGGAAAGATCCCATGAACTAGGACTATGGTTGCATTTGTAGGGCCAAAAACCTCCTCCAAACTGACATCAAGAAACTGGGGGGCAGAGTTCTCTTTCTCAGAGAAAAGGGACAATTTTGATTATCGGCACTAAGGCACTCTGCTCCCTGCTGCCTCTTCAAATTCCGTATGGATCAAGATTCCTCGCAGACCAAGCTGCCACCGACAAGGACCCTGGCTGCCCTTGCAGGGCCAAAACCCTCCTCCAAACTGACATCCAGAAACTGGGGGGCAGAGTTCTCTTTCTCAGAGAAAAGGGACACTTTTTGTGTCCCGGCCCTAAGGCACTGTGCTCCCGGACGCCACCTGAAATTCCGTATGAATCAAGATTATTCGGTGACGCAAGCTGCCATCAACCAGGACTCTGGTTGCATTTGTAGGGCTAAAACCCTCCACCACACAGACATCATGAATCTGGGGGCCTAAGTTTTCTTTCACGTGGAAAAGCGCCATCATTTCTATCGCAGGCCCCCTGTCTGGGAGTCGACTGCCGCCTTTTCAAATTCCGCATGGAGCAAGATCCCTCACAGACCAAGGATGCCACCGACTAGGACCCTGTCTGCCCTTGCAGGGCCAAAACCCTCCTCCAAACTGACATCAAGAAACTGGGGGGCAGAGTTCTCTTTCTCAGAGAATAGGGACAATTTTTGTGTCCCGGCCCTAAGGCACTCTGCTCCTTGCATCCTCCTGAAATTCCGTATGGATCAAGATTACACACAGACCCAAGCTGCCACAGACAGGGACCCTGGCTACACTTGCAGGGCCAAAACCCTCCTCCAAACTGACATCAAGAAACTGGGGGGCAGAGTTCTCTTTCTCAGAGGAAACGCCACAGTTTGTGTCCGGGCCCTAAGGCACTGTGCTCCCGGACGCCACCTGAAATTCCGTATGGATCAAGATTATTCGCTGACGCAAGATGCCATCAACCAGGACTCTGGTTGCATTTGTAGGGCAAAACCCTCCACCAAACCGACATCATGAATCTGGGGGCCTAAGTTTTCTTTCACGTGGAAAAGTGCCATCATTTGTATCGTAGGCCCCTGTCTGGGAGTCGACTGCCGCCTCTTCAAATTCCGCATGGAGCAAGATCCCTCACAGACCCAAGCTGCCACCGAGAAGGACCCTGGCTGCCCTTGCAGGGCCAAAACCCTCCTCCAAACTGACATCAAGAAACTGGGGGGCAGAGTTCTCTTTCTCAGAGAAAAGGGACACTTTTTTGTCCCGGCCCTAAGGCACTCTGCTCCTGCTGCCTCTTCAAATTCCGTATGGATCAAGATTCCCTCGCAGACCCAAGCTAGCCACCGACAAGGACCCTGGCTGCCCTTGCAGGGCCAAAACCCTCCTCCAAACTGACATCAAGAAAGTGGGGGGCAGAGTTCTCTTTCTCAGAGAAAAGGGACACTTTTTGTTCTGGGCCCTAAGGCACTGTGCTCCCGGACGCCACCTGAAATTCCGTATGGATGAAGATTATTCGCTGACCCAAGCTGCCATCAACTAGAACTCTGGCTGCAATTGTAGGGCTAAATGCCTCCTAAAAACTGGCATCATGCATCTGGGGGACTGAGTTTACTTTCACGTGGAAATGCGTCATTGTTTGCATCGAAGGCCACATATCTGGGAGTTGACTTCCTCATGCTGAAATTCCGCATGGATTAAGATTCCTCGCAGACCCAAGCAGCCACCGACAACGACCCTGGCGGCCCTTGCAGGGCCAAAACCCTCCTCCAAACTGACATCAAGAAACTGGGGGGCAGAGTCCTCTCTCTCAGAGAAAACGGACACTTTTTGTGTCCCGGCCCTAGGCACTGTGCTCCCTGCTGCCTCCTGAAAATTCGTATGGATCTAGATACCTCGCAGACCCAAGCTGCCACAAAAAAGGGCCCTGGCTGCCCATGCAGGGCCAAAACCCTCCTCCAAACTGACATCAAGAAAGTGGGGGGCAGAGTTCTTTTTCTCAGAGAAAAGGGACACTTTTTGTTTCTCGGCCCTAAGGACTTGTGCTTCCTGCTGCCTCCTGAAATTCCGTATGGATCAGGATTCCTCGCAGCGGCAAGATGCGATCATTTAGGACTCTGGTTGCATTTGTAGGGCCAAAACCCTCCTGCCAACTGACATCAAGAAAGTGGGGGGCATAGTTCTCTTTCTCAGAGAAAACGGACACTTTTTGTGTCCCGGCCCTAAGGCACTGTGCTCCTGGATGCCACCTGAAATTCCGTATGGATGAAGATTATTCGCTGACGCAAGCTGCCATCAACCAGGGCTCTGGTTGCATTTGTAGGGCTAAAACCCTCCACCAAACCGACATCATGAATCTGGGAGCCTAAGTTTTCTTTCACGTGGAAAAGTGCCATCATATGTATCGCAGGCCCCCTGTCTGGGTGTCGACTGCCACCTCCTCAAATTTCGCATGGAGCAAGATCCCTCACAGACCCAAGCTGCCACCGACAAGGACCCAGGCTGCCCTTGCAAGGCCAAAACCCTCCTCCAAACTGACATCAAGATAGTGGGGGGCAGAGTTCTCTTTCTCAAAGAAAAGGGACACATTTTGTTTGTCGGCCCTAAGGCACTGTGCTCCCTGCTGCCTCCTGAAATTCCGTATGGATTAAGATTCCTCGCAGACCCAAGCTACAACTGACAGGGACCCTGGCTGCCATTGCAGGGCTAAAACCCTCCTCCAAACTGACATCAAGAAAGTGGGGGGCAGAGTTGTCTTTCTCAGGAAAAGGGACGCTTTTTGTGTCCCGGCCCTAAGGCACTCTGCTCCCGGACGCCACCTGAAATTCCGTATGGATCAAGTTTATTCGCTGACCCAAGATGCCATCAACCAGGACTCTGGTTGCATTTGTAGGGCCAAAACCCTCCTCCAAACTGACATCAAGAAACTGGGGGGCAGACTTCTCTTTCTCTGAGAATAAGGAACACTGTTGCGTTCCCTGCTTCAGTCCCACCCTGGTACCGGCAGCGGAGTCCTAGCCCTATCCTAGGATGCCGTTCGCCCTCGGGAAGGCACCCTCGGAGTGCTGACTATGAGCACAGCTGGCCCGCGTTCGGTCCGGGGAGATGTTGCCCCCGGAGCGTGGTGAAACAGCAAAGAACTACCAGAGAAGGAGGTCTCTTGGTATGTGATTTCGGTAGGTTTATTGCCTCCAAAGGGAGCACATGGACCAAGAGCCCAGAGCAGCTTATTACATCGGTATTTAAGGGAGGAACAACACCCAATAGGATGAGGGCAGGGGACAATACAGGGGAGGGGCTGGGGTACATGATCAAATGGGGTTTAGGGAGGGGAGGGGAACAGAGAGAACAACGAATGAACTATGGAGTGACAGGGAATTTCCCAGAGCGGGGAAACATAACAGACAAGTCCAGTAACCAATAGCAGGAGCTTGGGTCCATGGATTGGTGGTCCAACTGCTGCCCCTGGGAGCTCCGGGGGGAAACCCTCTGTCCGTGGAACCTGTCCGGAAGTCCTCTGGTTCCGAACCACCGCAACATCTCCCCCTGTCTTTTTACTTAAAGAAAGTGATTTGTTAGTACAATGAAGATAATAACTAAAATCCAAAGCAAAGTCTTGAAAATCTGCAAATAAACAAACAAACATTGTTAAATCATTGTCTCTCTACAGGACTGGGAATGATTGGGGTATGGGAGGTACATGGGGTAGGTTTCAGGAGAGTCTAAGGGGAAGATATCAAGAAGAAGGGTCTCAGTGATTTTTCTTGATGACTGTCGAAGTTTGGAGTTTTCTTTTTCCTTCTCTTCCACGCTGATCTCTGTGGAGCAGCGTCTGTTGGTGGATGCGACTGGATCTGCTCTGGTGGATGTGTTGGGTGGAGAGTTGTGATGCCTACTAACTTCAGCCATCGTGGTTCAAGTGACTGGTCATCTGGGATCACCTCTGATGGGGTCTCCAGTGGCATGGGTGGTGATGGAGAGCAGGACACAGTGGATTCAGCTTTTAATTTCTTTGAGGAGCACGGTGCCGATCCGTTTCCCGAATGGGATGGAGCATGTGGTGTCCAGGAGCCTGTGGAAGACTTAGGTGGAGGGTGATTAGAACTGTTCAGCAGGCTTTGAAGCTGCTGCTTCCATATCTTTTCCCACACCCAATACTGAACCTTAACTAAAATGCCTGTCAGGATTGTTTTTATGTCAGATGGGACCAGCACACCTTCAAAGTGAGGAGAATCTCTCCCAAGCTCTCTCTCCACCTTGCAAGGCTCTCGCAAGGCTGCAGGTGACTGTGATTCCCATCGTGGGTTGTTACCCTGAGGGCTGTGCACACCTGATGCCACTGCAGGGTCTGGCTGACCGGCTGTATCGCAGGCTTCAGCCTCTCCACTTTTCGGCCCCCAATCCCGGGGTGTGAACGAGGGAGCGTGGGGATCTGGAAGTGGGCGGTGGTCAGGGGTGGGACTGCAGTTGATATGAGCAGTCCAGGCGCGGGGTGGGGCGGGGATCTCCCTCGGGCTGGGGCAGGGACCTCCGGCGCGAGGGGAGGGACCCGACGCGAAGACATCATCGGCCGCGGGGGGGGAACCCGACGCGGCGCCAATCGACGCGAAGGGGAAGGAGCCGTGGGAGGGGCTGGGAGGATTCGTGGGCTTTCGGCGTGAGGCTGCGCAGTGGGCGCAGGGGTGTCGGCACGGTGCCACGAGGCCGCCGCCATCTTTAAACTCGGAACAATGGGGGAGCGCAGCCGGCGCGAGTTTGGCTGTGGGCGGGGAAGAGGGATTGGGAAAAGGGGAATTAGGAACGTGGGGTGGGTGAGTCGGGGATTTCGAACTTTCAGGACAATTACGCAAAGTATAACAAATTACAATCAACAACGGGAAAAATTTTCGGACAGAAACATCACCCCCTCTCTCCACTGCCTCTAAACGTTTTTCTACTAACTCCCAAAAACTCAGAGTTTTAACAGAAGAAGCAGAAGCAAGAGGGACATAGGCAAAGATCCATTTAACAAAACGTTTCCAAGCCTTCTTATTAGCATTCCCGTTTTTTAACTTTAGGGTCTCTTTAACTTGGACATAAAACTCCTGCTCTATTCGGGACAGCTTAATACCCATTGTCTCCGAATAAAAGCCTCCTTGCTCTTTTTATACGGTACAAAACTCTCCCTCGAGCCTGATTCCCGCTGCCTATCGCGGATTAGACCTCACCGTCTGCGCTCGGTTCTCGGTGGCTTTCCCGCCGCTATCACGGGCACCGAGCTTCGCCGCCGCGCGCGGATCCTGGTCCTTTCCCACCGCGCCTCGCAGCCGCCAAACCTCACCGCTCCGTGCGGGTCTTGGTTCCTCGATCCCGGCTTCAGTTGCCGTCACCGGCTCCGGAGGGAGAAACATCCAAAAGAGCAAGGGTCTCTGGTCTCGTCAGTTCGCTCAGCTAGCGTACACACTTCAGACGCTCCAGAACGGTTGCTGACGGCCCCTGCCAGCCCCCCGCTAAAACGCGGAAGTTCTCGCTAGGGGAGCGACGTCCCGAAGGCGCAGTCCGGACCGCTGCTGCGTATCCAGGTCGCTCGCAGGGAACCCCGAGAGGTCGGAGTCTCTGTTCGGTGCGCCACTTGTTGCGTTCCCTGCTTCAGTCCCACCCTGGTACCGGCAGCGGAGTCCTAGCCCTATCCTAGGATGCCGTTCGCCCTCGGGAAGGCACCCTCGGAGTGCTGACTATGAGCACAGCTGGCCCGCATTCGGTCCGGGGAGATGTTGCCCCCGGAGCGTGGTGAAACAGCAAAGAACTACCAGAGAAGGAGGTCTCTTGGTATGTGATTTCGGTAGGTTTATTGCCTCCAAAGGGAGCACATGGACCAAGAGCCAAGAGCAGCTTATTACATCGGTATTTAAGGGAGGAACAACACCCAATAGGATGAGGGCAGGGGACAATACAGGGGAGGGGCTGGGGTACATGATCAAATGGGGTTTAGGGAGGGGAGGGGAACAGAGAGAACAACGAATGAACTATGGAGTGACAGGGAATTTCCCAGAGCGGGGAAACATAACAGACAAGTCCAGTAACCAATAGCAGGAGCTTGGGTCCATGGATTGGTGGTCCAACTGCTGCCCCTGGGAGCTCCGGGGGGAAACCCTCTGTCCGTGGAACCTGTCCGGAAGTCCTCTGGTTCCGAACCACCGCAACAGGACACTTTTTGTGTCCCGGCTGTAAAGCACTGTGCTCCCGGACGCCACCTGAAATGCCACACGGATCAAGATCCTTCCCAGACCCAAGCTGCCATCAACTAGAACTCTGGCTGCAATTGTAGGGCTAAATGCCTCCTAAAAACTGGCATCATGCATCTGGGGGACTGAGTTTTCTTTCACATGGAAAAGCGCCATTGTTTGCATCGAAGGCCACATATCTGGGAGTTGACAGCCGCATGCTGAAATTCCGCATGGATTAAGATTCCTCGCAGACCCAAGCTGCCACAATAAAGAGCCCTGGCTGCCCTTGCAGGGCCAAAACCCTCCTCCACACTGACATCAAGAAACTGGGGGGCAGACTTCTCTTTCTCAGAGAAAATGGAAAATTTTGTTGTCCCGGCCTAAAGGCACTGTGCTCCCTGCTGCCTCTTCCAATTCCGATAAAGATTCCTCGCAGACCAAGCTGCCACCGAGAAGGACCGTGGTTGCCCTTGCAGGGCCAAAACCGTCCTCCAAACTGACATCAAGAAACTGGGGGGCAGAGTTCTCTTTCTCAGAGAAAAGGGACACATTTTGTATCCCGGCCCTAAGGCACTGTTCTCCCTGCTGCCTGCTGAAATTTCTCATGGATCAAGATTCCTCGCAGACCGAAGCTGCCACCGACAAGGACCTGGGCTGCCCTTGCAGGGCCAAAACCTTCCTCCAAACTGACATCAAAAAACTGGGGGGCAGAGTTCTCTTTCGCAGAGAAAAGGGACACTTTTTGTATCGCCGGCCTAAGGCACTCTGCTCACTGCTGCCTGCCAGAAAATTCGTTGGATACACGATTTTTTTTTTTTTGTTTTTTTTTTTTTCTCTCAGACCCAAGGTGCACAATAAAGAGCTGGCTGCCCTTGCAGGGCCAAAACCTGCCTCCAAACTGACATGCAAGAAACTGGGGGGCAGAGTTCTCTTTCCCTCAAGAGGAAAGGGACACTTTTTGTGTCCCGGCCCTAAGGCACTGTGCTCCCTGCTGCCTCCTGAAATCCTGTATGGATCGAGATTATTCGCTGACGCAAGATGCCATCAACCAGGACTCTGGTTGCATTTGTAGAGCTAAAACCCTCCACCAACCCGATATCATGAATCTGGGGGCCTAAGTTTTCTTTCACGTGGAAAAGTGCCATCATTTGTATCGCAGGCCCCCTGTCTGGGAGTCGACTGCCGCCTCTTCAAATTCCGCATGGAGCAAGATCCTCCACAGACCCAAGCTGCCACCGACTAGGACCCTGGCTGCCCTTGCAGGGCCAAAACCCTCCTCCAAACTGACATCAAGAAACTGGGGGGCAGAGCTCTCTTTCTCAGAGAAAACGGACACTTTTTGTGTCCCCGCCCTAAGGCACTCTGCTCCCTGCTGCCTCCTGAAATATCGTATGGATCAGGATTCCTCGCTGAGGCAAGATGCGATCATTAAGGACTCTGGTTGCATTTGTAGGGCAAAAACCCTCCTCCAAACTGACATCAAGAAAGTGGGGGGCAGAGCTCTCTGTCTCAGAGAAAACAGACACTTTTTGTGTCCCGGCCCTAAGGCACTGTGCTCCCGGACGCCACCTGAAATTCCGTATGGATCAAGAATTCTCGCAGACCCAAGCTTCCACCGACAGGGACCCTGGCTGCCCTTGCAGGGCCAAAACCTCCTCCAAACTGACATCAAGAAAAAAAAAAAACTCCTTTGGGGGGGGGGCAGACTTCCTCTTTCTCAGAGGGAAAGGGACACTTTTTGTTTTCTCGGCCCTACGGCACTGTTGCTCCACTGCTGCCCTCCTGAAAATTCCGCATGGATCAAGATTCCTCGCAGACCCAAGCTGCCACCAACAAGGACCCTGGCTGCCCTTGCAGGGCTAAACCCTCCTCCAAACTGACATCAAGAAACTGGGGGGCAGAGTTCTCTTTCTCAGAGAAAAGGGACACTTTTTGTGTCCCGGCCCTAAGGCACTCTGCTCCCGGACGCCACCTGAAATTCCGTATGGATGAAGACTATTCGCTGACGCAAGATGCCATCAACCAGGACTCTGGTTGCATTTGTAGGGCCAAAACCCTCACCAAACCGACATTATGAATCTGCGGGCCTAAGTTTTCTTTCACGCGAAAAAGTGCCATCATTTGTATCGTAGGCCCCGTGTCTGGGAGTCGACTGCCGCCTCTTCAAATTCCGCATGGAGCAAGATCCCTCACAGACCCAAGCTGCCACCGACTAGGACCCTGGCTGCCCTTGCAGGGCCAAAACCCTCCTCCAAACTGACATCAAGATAGTGGGGGCAGAGTTCTCTTTCTCAGAGAAAAGGGACACTTTTTGTTTCTCGGCCCTAAGTCACTGTGCTTCCTGCTGCCTCCTGAAATTCCGTATGGATCAAGATTCCTCGCTGAGGAAAGATCCCATGAACTAGGACTATGGTTGCATTTGTAGGGCCAAAAACCTCCTCAGAACTGACATCAAGAAACTGGGGGGCAGAGTTCTCTTTCTCAAAGAAAAGGGACAGTTTTTGTGTCCCGGCCTTAAGGCACTCTGCTCCCTACTGCCTCCTGAAATTCCGTATGGATCAAGATTCCTCGCAGACCCAAGCTGCCACCGACAAGGACACTGGCTGCACTTGCAGGGTCAAAACACCCCTCCAAACGAGCGAGCGAAGAGAAGCGGGAGCAGAGTTCTCTTTCTCAAAGAAAAGGACACTTTTTTTGTCGTGGCCCTAAGGCACTGTGCTCCCGGACGCTACCTGAATTTCGGTATGGATCAAGATTATTCGCTGACGCAAGCTGCCATCAACCAGGACTCTGGTTGCATTTGTAGGGCTTAAACCCTCCACCAACCTGACATCATGAATCTGGGGGCCTAAAGTTTCTTTCACGTGGAAAAACGCCATCGTTTGTATTGTAGGCCCCATGTCTGAGAGTCGACTGCTGCCTCTTCAAATTCCGCATGGAGCAAGACCCCTCACAGACCCAAGCCGCCACGACGCTAGGACCCTGCTGCCCGTTGGCAGGCAAAACCACTCCCTCCAAACTGAACATCAAGAAACTGGGGGCAGAGTTCTCTTTCTCAGAGAAAAGGACAATTTTTGGTGTCCGGCCTAAGGCACTTGCTCCTTGAATCCTCCTGAAATTCCGCGTATGACAAGATTACAGGCAACCCAAGCTGCCACAAGACAGGGACCCTGGCTAACACTTGCAGGGCCAAAACCCTCGCTCAAACTGACATCAAGAAACTGGGAGCAGAGTTCTCTTCTCAGAGGAAACGCAACAGTTTGTGTCTCGGCCCCCCCCCTAAGCACTGTGCTCCCGGACGGAGCACTGAAAGTCCGTATGGATCAAGATTATTCGCTGACGCAAGATGCCATCAACCAGGACTCTGGTTGCATTTGTAGGGCCAAAACCTCCACCAAACCGACATCATGAATCTGGGGGCCTAAGTTTTCTTTCACGTGGAAAAGTGCCATCATTTGTATCGTAGGCCCCATGTCTGGGAGTCGACTGCCGCCTCTTCAAATTCCGCATGGAGCAAGATCCCTCACAAACCCAAGCTGCCACCGACTAGGACCCTGGCTGCCCTTGCAGGGCCAAAACCCTCCTCCAAACTGACATCAAGAAAGTGGGGGGCAGAGTTCTCTTTCTCAAAGAAAAGGGACACTTTTTGTGTCACCGGGCCCTAAAGGCACTCTGCCCCTGCTGGCCTCTTCAAATCCGTATGGATCAAGATCCCTCACGACCCAAGCTACAACCGAAGGACCTGGCTGCCATTGCAGGCTAAAACCCTCCTCCAAACTGACATCAAGAAACTGGGTGGCAGATTTCTCTTTCTCAGAGAAAAGGGACACTTTTTGTTTCTGGGCCCTAAGGCACTGTGCTCCCGGACGCCACCTGAAATTCCGTATGGATGAAGATTATTCGCTGACCCAAGCTGCCATCAACTAGAACTCTGGCTGCAATTGTAGGGCTAAATGCCTCCTAAAAACTGTCATTATGCATCTGGGGGACTGAGTTTACTTTCACGTGGAAATGCGTCATTGTTTGCATCGAAGGCCACATATCTGGGAGTTGACTTCCTCATGCTGAAATTCCGCATGGATTAAGATTCCTCGCAGACCCAAGCAGCCACCGACAACGACCCTGGCGGCCCTTGCAGGGCCAAAACCCTCCTCCAAACTGACATCAAGAAACTGGGGGGCAGAGTCCTCTCTCTCAGAGAAAACGGACACTTTTTGTGTCGCGGCCCTAAGGCACTGTGCTCCCTGCTGCCACAAGAAAATTGTATGGATCAAGATCCATCCCTGATTAGCTGCCACCGACTGGGACCTAGCTGCCCATACAGGGCAAAACCCTCCTCAAACTGACATCAAGAGAAGTGGAGGCAGAGTTCTTTTCTCAGAGAAAAGGGACACTTTTGTTTCTCAGCCCTAGGCTTCTGTGCTACCTGCTGCCTCCTGAAATTCCGTATGGATCAGGATTCCTCGCAGCGGCAAGATGCGATCATTTAGGACTCTGGTTGCATTTGTAGGGCCAAAACCCTCCTGCCAACTGACATCAAGAAAGTGGGGGGCATAGTTCTCTTTCTCAGAGAAAACGGACACTTTTTGTGTCCCGGCCCTAAGGCACTCTGCTCCCTGCTGCCTCCTGAAATTCCGTATGGATGAAGATTATTCGCTGACGCAAGCTGCCACCAACCAGGACTCTGGTTGCATTTGTAGGGCTAAAACCCTCCACCAAACCGACATCATGTATCTGGGGGCCTAAGATTTCTTTCACGTGGAAAAGTGCCATCATATGTATCGCAGGCCCCCTGTCTGGGTGTCGACTGCCACCTCCTCAAATTTCGCATGGAGCAAGATCCCTCACAGACCCAAGCTGCCACCGACAAGGACCCTGGCTGCCCTTGCAAGGCCAAAACCCTCCTCCAAACTGACATCAAGAAACTGGGGGGCAGAGCTCTCTTTCTCAAGGAAAAGGGACACTTTTTGTGTCCATTTCAAAGGGCACTAATGCTCCCTGCTGCCTCCTGGAAATTCCATTATGGATTAGAGATTCCCTCCTGCCAGACCCAAGCTGCTTGTGGGGACCCTGGCTACCAGTGCAGGGCCTAAACCCTCCTCAAACTGACATCCAAGAAACTGGGGGGGCAGAGTTGTCTTTCTCCAGGAAAAGGGGCGGCTTTGTGTCCCGACCCCTGAGCACTCTCTCCCGGACCTTCCTAATTCCATTATGGATCCAAGTTTATTCATGACCCAAGATGCCATCAGCAGGACTCTGGTTGCATTTTATTAGAACCCAAAAACCCTCCTCAAAATAAAACTGGGGAAGAGTTCTTTTCTCAGAGAAAAAGGAACATATTCTAACGTTCCCTGCTTCAGTCCACCCTAGTACAGTAGCCGGGTCGCCTATCCTAGGTGCGATTCGCCCTCAGGAAGGCACCCTGGTGCCTGACTATGAGCACAGCTAACTTCACTTGTTAGGTCCGCGGAGATGTTGCCCCCGGAGCGTGGTGAAACAGCAAAGAACTACCAGAGAAGGAGGTCTCTTGGTATGTGATTTCTGTAGGTTTATTGCCTCCAAAGGGAGCACATGGACCAAGAGCCCAGAGCAGCTTATTACATCGGTATTTAAGGGAGGAACAACACCCAATAGGATGAGGGCAGGGGACAATACATGGGAGGGGCTGGGGTACATGATCAAATGGGGTTTAGGGAGGGGAGGGGAACAGAGAGAACAACGAATGAACTATGGAGTGACAGGGAATTTCCCAGAGTTGGGAAACATAACAGACAAGTCCAGTAACCAATAGCAGGAGCTTGGGTCCATGGATTGGTGGTCCAACTGCTGCCCCTGGGAGCTCCGGGGGGAAACCCTCTGTCCGTGGAACCTGTCCTGAAGTCCTCTGGTTCCGAACCACCGCAACATCTCCCCCTGTCTTTTTACTTAAAGAAAGTGATTTGTTAGTACAATGAAGATAATAACTAAAATCCAAAGCAAAGTCTTGAAAATCTGCAAATAAACAAACAAACATTGTTAAATCATTGTCTCTCTACAGGACTGGGAATGTTTGGGGTATGGGAGGTACACGGGGTAGGTTTCAGGAGAGTTTAAGGGGAAGATATCAAGAAGAAGGGTCTCAGTGATTTTTCTTGATGACTGTCGAAGTCTGGAGTTTTCTTTTTCCTTCTCTTCCACGCTGATCTCTGTGGAGCAGCGTCTGTTGGTGGATGCGACTGGATCTGCTCTGGTGGATGTGTTGGGTGGAGAGTTGTGATGCCTACTAACTTCAGCCATCGTGGTTCAAGTGACTGGCCATCTGGGATCGCCTCTGATGGGGTCTCCAGTGGCATGGGTGGTGATGGAGAGCAGGACACAGTGGATTCAGCTTTTAATTTCTTTGAGGAGCACGGTGCCGATCCATTTCCCGAATGGGATGGAGCATGTGGTGTCCAGGAGCCTGTGGAAGACTTAGGTGGAGGGTGATTAGAACTGTTCAGCAGGCTTTGAAGCTGCTGCTTCCATATCTTTTCCCACACCCAATACTGAACCTTAACTAAAATGCCTGTCAGGATTGTTTTTATGTCAGATGAGACCAGCACACCTTCAAAGTGAGGAGAATCTCTCCCAAGCTCTCTCTCCACCTTGCAAGGCTCTCGCAAGGCTGCAGGTGACTGTGATTCCCATCGTGGGTTGTTACCCTGAGGGCTGTGCACACCTGATGCCACTGCAGGGTCTGGCTGACTGGCTGCATCGCAGGCTTCAGCCCCTCCACTTTTCGGCCCCCAGTCTCGGGGTGTGACTGAGGG
>JAVTVJ010011355.1:0-20542 GCA_034509425.1 Eopsaltria australis | reverse complement strand
TGGGCCTGTGCCCATGGAGCTGTGATTCCAAATGTCATGTTTAATCATATTAAAGCCTGTTGACAAAACAAAATAGCTCTTAATTTCCTACTAGCCACAAAATCATTAACACTAGTTGTTGTTCTTATGCAAATCTGAATGAAAAATTTTTTTAGAAATTTGGTTGAAATTTGAAAGCAAACTCAAATTCTACACAAAGTAACTCTAAAAAGAGCTTACTGAACCTTGAATATCTTCAGTACACTCACTTCATGGTTACCAAACTGAACCTAGATAAAAGAAATGTTCATAGTAAGTGTAGTTATAATTAGCATCTGTGTAACAACTAGTGGGATAGCCAGTTGTATAAACCAGAGGTATGGTTGAATGCAGAGTAGAGACTAGACAAGACAGAGTCTTGTTAGTCTCTAAAAAGGGGGGGAATGATGCCGTTTGGTTTCTGCCTTTTTTCTTTTATATGTTCTCTGTACTCTCTGCACATATTTTTGTGGCTCTGTAGCCTACTATATTAATAGCTAGTTTTTCCAGTACCTTTCCATAGCCTTTCCCTAAGCAGAAAGACAAAACAAATTCCAGAGCTCCAAGCCCCAGGGGGTTGCAAGGCCCTGTCCTATCGCAGTTCTTCCTGGGAACCAAGGCCGAGAACAACTCTGAGGTACATTTTCATAAGCAGAGTGCAGCCAGTGCTGAGAGGGGGGCTCCAGGGAAGGGGCTGGACCTGAGGGGGAATTGAATCGCCACTTGTTCTCCTTATTGGTGCTCTTAATCAATTATGCTAATTTCCTAAAAGCTATAAATATGTACTCACCCCTGGAGGGGCTGGGCTTTTATGGACACCTTTCCATAACTGCTCCTGAAGACCTTCAAAATAAAGATCCCCTTTATATTACCTCCTTGCTAAAATGATCTCGAGTTTCTTTTCCAGGCTGGGGGAAAAGGCAACAGTTATTTGGCACACCCAGAAGGGACACGAGAACCTGGTACCCTTCCTCTGAACCGAAAACATCCTGCAAGGAATTCCTTTCTGACAGCAATCTAAAGAATTCTCTGCCACGGGCCTGAGGTCGAGACACCATGGTTCCAAGATCCCACAGGAGGTAGTATAAAGGTGGTTCTTTTCGTTGTGTAGTGTGTAGTTTGTATGTGTGTGTATTGTTTATGTATTGTGTATCTGTTTAAAGTCAGTAATTGTTAGCGATCCCAGGACAACCTGGCGTGGTGGTGAGAAAATTTGCTTTTGAAATCATTTCTCCCAAGTTTTTCCTGTTGCCGATTTTCCAACCTGCCCCAGAGATCGGCTGGTGGGGAGGAGGCGGGTGTGTGATCTCGGCTGAGATTTTTCACTGGTCGAGAAAAGCAAATCACAGTGCGAAAGTTTATTTCATGTTTAGCACATGCGAGTTTTGAATTGAAAGCTGGCCTGGAGACATCTGGGCATGGAGCGGCCGGGGGAGGCCTGGTCTGCTTCTTGGTAGGAGGTGGGGATGGGCCCCGCTTCCTACAGGTTTGTGGAGCGGCTGGGTGTCCAGCCTGCTCCTTGGTGGGAGGCTGGGGAGAGATACACACTTCCTACAGGTTTGTGGAGCAGCTGGGTGCCCAGCCTGCTCCTTGGTGGGAAGCTGGGGAGAGATTCCCACTTCCTACAGGGTTTGTGGAGCGGCTGGGTGCCCAGCCTGCTCCTTGGTGGGAGGCGAGTGAGAAATCCTCGCTTCCTACAGGTCTGTGGAGAGGCTGGGTGTCCAGCCTGCTCCTTAGTGGGAAGCTGGGGAGAGATTCCCACTTCCCACAGGAGCCAGGAGCGGCTGGCGCCCAGCCTGCCTCAGTGGGAGGCGGAGTGAGAAACTCGCTTCCTACAGGTCTGTGGAGAGGCTGGGTGTCCAGCCTGCTCCTTAGTGGGAGGCGAGGGAGAGATCCTCGCTTCCAGCCAGTTTTGTGGAACGGCCGAGAAAGCTCGGTTCGCACCATGGTAAGGGAAGGGGGAGAAGCCCCCACTTTCTATGTTCCATCTGTAAAAAGTTTTTCCAAGATTTAAAGGCAAGGGCGACTCCCGGACTTCCGGGACGGCTCCGCGAGCAGGGCGGTCACTCCCCCGTGACAGAAGCGGGGCACCAGCCGCTCTGAGAGGGGCGGAGGTGATTCCTGCCATTGCCCTGGTCACGGCCGGGATGCAAGTGGGGAGCGGTCCCAGGAAGCCAACCTGGGACCGGGCTGCCGGGCCAAGGCCACTGCCCTGCTCTGATGGGAGGCGGGTCACGGAGCTGGCGCGGCCGGCCCGGCTCACTGCTGCTCCTGGGTCTCGCACCGCCCAGAGCTGGGCCGGGAGTGTGAGATCTAAGAGCAGGGAACGGCCCCATTCCCATCTCCACAGTAACGAAAGCCGAGTTTTGCTGGGACACCCGAGAGCCGCTGTGAGCAGCAGCACGGGCCGAGCGCGGGCGAGCCGGGGGTGCCCCTGGGCGGGGGTGCCCGCATGGTGCTCCCGTCCCCGGCCGTGCGGGGGCAGCGAGCGCTCTTTGTCTGCTCTGGTGGGCACTCAAAAGGGAAACACCGAGCCCAAAGAACAAGAAGCCGTTTTTAGGCTCCCTTAAACCATGCTATAAGTAAGCAGAGTCCTGTGTTAACAAATATCTTAGAATGGTTTACTGAGTTAACTTTGTAAAAGACCTTCTCCTGTATCCTTGAGAGTAAAAAAGACCAAGGACTCTTTACTATTATGTAAAATAATCCTGAAACTGGAGAACTAGGGCAGTCAGCAACTGAAAATTGCTGCATCCAACCAGCAGCCAAGAATTGATACATCCAACAGTTGCATGCAACCCACTGTAAGTTTCTTCTGTGAACATAGAAGACATGGACCCCATGCCATGCTACTGAAACTGGATAATGTTATTCTGAAAACGTTTGCTGTCAATCCTAGTATGTCTGTTCCCAGCACTAACTGATAATGTATTTAAGTCTGACTGTTTGCAGACCATTCCAGCAGAGCAGACCTGAAAGATGTGCCAGCCTGGGAGCTGTATGTAGATGAGAGCAGCTTCATGCGAGATGGCAAACAAAAGACAGGTTATGCAGTAACAACCACGAACCAGGTAACCATGAGAAAAGTGTTACCATCAAATGTACCATCACAAAAAGCTGAACTGATTATATCAATGAAAGATCTAGAACTGAGCAAAGTCATCTAGAAGGAAGGAAGACCAGCAACTATTCAAGCCTAGAGACTGAGTCTATGTTGAATGAAGGGACAGTAATCTTACGAGCTAAGTAAAAAGAGTCATTCCAAGTCCTGACTACCCTCACCAAATCCAAAGCTGCTGGTAGAGAGCCTTGAATTCACTGCTCCAGAGTTAAGAAGACGTCTGCTCCATAGACAGCCAGAAAACAGAGACTGATACAAATTGAGATGATATGATTTAAACTGTTCTTTTGTACCTCTTATCTGTACAGTTGGTAACCGTGATTCAAATTTGGTCCTAAAATTTGCATGTAACTCTAGTCCAAAATGTATCCAAAAGCTCTTCATAAGGACAACTTGTCAAAGTTGAGAATCTGGTCTGGTAAGTTTTGCCCCAAGATAAAGATTGGGCCTGTGCCCATGGAGCTGTGATTCCAAATGTCATGTTTAATCATATTAAAGGCTGTTGACAAAACAAAATAGCTCTCAATTTCCTACTAGCCACAAAATCATTAACACTAGTTGTTGTTCTTATGCAAATCTGAATGAAAAATTTTTTTAGAAATTTGGTTGAAATTTGAAAGCAAACTCAAATTCTACACCAAGTAACTCTCAAAAAGAGCTTACTGAGCCTTGAATATCTTCAGTACACTCACTTCATGGTTACCAAACTGAACCTAGATAAAAGAAATGTTCATAGTAACTGTAGTTATAATTAGCATCTGTGTAACAACTAGTGGGATAGCCAGTTGTACAAACCAGAGGTATGGTTGAATGCAGAGTAGAGACTAGACAAGACAGAGTCTTGTTAGTCTCTAAAAAAGAGGGGAATGATGCCGTTTGGTTTCTGCCTTTTTTCTTTTATATGTTCTCTGTACTCTCTGCCCATATTTTTGTGGCTCTGTAGCCTACTATATTAATAGCTAGTTTTTCCAGTACCTTTCCATAGCCTTTCCCTAAGCAGAAAGACAAAACAAATTCCAGAGCTCCAAGCCCCAGGGGGTTGCAAGGCCCTGTCCTATCTCAGTTCTTCCTGGGAACCAAGGCCGAGAACAACTCTGAGGTACGTTTTCATAAGCAGAGTGCAGCCAGTGCTGAGGGGGGGGCTCCAGGGAAGGGGCTGGACCTGAGGGGGAATTGAATCGCCAATTGTTCTCCTTATTGGTGCTCTTAATTATGCTAATTTCCTAAAAGCTATAAATATGTACTCACCCCTGGAGGGGCTGGGCTTTTATGGACACCTTTCCATAACTGCTCCTGAAGACCTTCAAAATAAAGATCCCCTTTTATATTACCTCCTTGCTAAAATGGTCTCGAGTTTCTTTTCCAGGCTGGGGAAAAAGGCAACAGTTATTTGGCACACCCAGAAGGGACACGAGAACCTGGTACCCTTCCTCTGGACCGAAAACATCCTGCAAGGAATTCCTTTCTGACAGCAATCTAAAGAATTCTCTGCCACGGGCCTGAGGTCGAGACACCATGGTTCCAAGATCCCACAGGAGGTAGTATAAAGGTGGTTCTTTTCGTTGTGTAGTGTGTAGTTTGTATGTGTGTGTATTGTTTATGTATTGTGTATCCGTTTAAAGTCAGTAATTGTTAGCGATCCCAGGACAACCTGGCGTGGTGGTGAGAAAATTTGCTTTTGAAATCATTTCTCCAAGTTTTTCCTGTTGCCGATTTTCCAACCTGCCCAGAGATCGGCTGGTGGGGAGGAGGCGGGTGTGTGATCTCGGCTGAGATTGTTCACTGGTAGAGAAAAGCAAATCACAGTGCGAAAGTTTATTTCTTGTTTAGCACATGCGAGTTTTGAATTGAAAGCTGGCCTGGAGACATCTGGGCATGGAGCGGGCATCTCGGAGCGGCCGGGGAGGCCTGTCTGCTTCTTGGTAGGGAGGTGGGATGGCCCCGCTTCCTACAGGTTTGTGGAGCGGACTGGTGTCCAGCCTGCTCCTTGGTGGGAGGCTGGGGAGAGATTCCCACTTCCTACAGGTTTGTGGAGCGGCTGGGTGCCCAGCCTGCTCCTTGGTGGGAAGCTGGGGAGAGATACCCACTTCCTACAGGTTTGTGGAGCGGCTGGTTGCCCAGCCTGCTCCTTGGTGGGAGGCGAGTGAGAAATCCTCGCTTCCTACAGGTCTGTGGAGAGGCTGGGTGTCCAGCCTGCTCCTTAGTGGGAGGCGAGGGAGAGATCCTCGCTTCCAGCAAGTTTTGTGGAACGGCCGAGAAAGCTCGGTTCGCACAATTGTAAGGGAAGGGGGAGAAGCCCCCACTTTCTATGTTCCATCTGTAAAAAGTTTTTCCAAGATTTTAAGGCAAGGGCGACTCCCGGACTTCCGGGACGGCTCCGCGAGCAGGGCGGTCACTCCCCCGTGACAGAAGCGGGGCACCAGCCGCTCTGAGAGGGGCGGAGGTGATTCCTGCCATTGCCCTGGTCACGGCCGGGGGATGCGCGGGGAGCGGTCCCAGGAAGCGAACCGGGACCGGGGCTGCCGCTGCGCCGCTTCGGCCCTGCTCTGGCGGAGGCGGGGCCGCCGCTGCGCGGCCACGGCCCGGCTCACTCGCTGCTCCTGGGCCTAACTTGCTCAGCACACCGAGAGCCCCCGCAGGCGCAATTCAGCCTGCACGGCCAGGCGGGCCGGAGCCTGTGAGATCTAAGAGCGTGAACGGCCTATCGCACTTGTCCACGTCCTAAAGAGCTTGTTCTTAAGGACACCCCGAGAGCCGCTGTGGGAGCAGACAGCACGGGCCAGAGCGCGGGCGAGCCGGGGGTGCCTGGGCGGGGGTGCCGATCAGCCTCGGCCACTCCCCGCCGTCCCGCGGCGCCCCGGGAGGGTGAGCAGAGCGCTCTGTATGTCTGCTCTGTAAAGTCACTCCAAAGGCGAAACTCCGCGAGCCAAAAACAAGAAGACTTGTTTTTGGCTCGCTTAAAACCATGCATAATGAAGTAAGCAGAGTGCTGTATTAACAAATATCTAGAATGGTTTTACTGAGTAAATTGTAAAGACCTCTCTGTAGTCCTTGTGAGTAAAATAAAGACCAGGATCTTTATCATATGTAACATAATCTGACTGGAGAATAGGGCAGTCAGCAACTGAAAATTGCTGCATCAGACCAGCAGGCCAAGAATTGATAACATCCAACAGTTGCATGCAAGCCACTGTAAGTGTTTGTTCTGTGAACATAGAAGACATGGACCCTATGCATTGCTACTGAAACTGGATAATGTTATTCTGAAAACGTTTGCTGTCAATCCTAGTATGTCTGTTCCCAGCACTAACTGATAATGTATTTAAGTCTGACTGTTTGCAGACCATGGAAGAAGCCTATTCCAGCAGAGCAGACCTGAAAGATGTGCCAGCCTGGGAGCTGTATGCAGATGAGAGCAGCTTCATGCGAGATGGCAAACAAAAGACAGGTTATGCAGTAACAACCACGAACCAGGTAACCATGAGAAAAGTGTTACCATCAAATGTGCCATCACAAAAAGCTGAACTGATTATATCAATGAAAGATCTAGAACTGAGCAAAGTCATCTAGAAGGAAGGAAGACTAGCAACTATTCAAGCCTAGAGACTGAGTCTATGTTGAATGAAGGGACAGTAATCTTACGAGCTAAGTAAAAAGAGTCATTCCAAGTCCTGACTACCCTCACCAAATCCAAAGCTGCTGGCAGAGAGCCTTGAATTCACTGCTCCAGAGTTAAGAAGACGTCTGCTCCATAGACAGCCAGAAAACAGAGACTGATACAAATTGAGATGATATGATTTAAACTGTTCTTTTGTACCTCTTATCTGTACAGTTGGTAACCGTGATTCAAATTTGGTCCTAAAATTTGCATGTAACTCTAGTCCAAAATGTATCCAAAAGCTCTTCATAAGGACAACTTGTCAAAGTTGAGAATCTGGCCTGGTAAGTTTTGCCCCAAGATAAAGATTGGGCCTGTGCCCATGGAGCTGTGATTCCAAATGTAATGTTTAATCATATTAAAGGCTGTTGACAAAACAAAATAGCTCTTAATTTCCTACTAGCCACAAAATCATTAACACTAGTTGTTGTTCTTATGCAAATCTGAATGAAAAATTTTTTTAGAAATTTGGTTGAAATTTGAAAGCAAACTCAAATTCTACACCAAGTAACTCTCAAAAGAGCTTACTGAACCTTGAATATCTTCAGTACACTCACTTCATGGTTACCAAACTGAACCTAGATAAAAGAAATGTTCATAGTAACTGTAGTTATAATTAGCATCTGTGTAACAACTAGTGGGATAGCCAGTTGTATAAACCAGAGGTATGGTTGAATGCAGAGTAGAGACTAGACAAGACAGAGTCTTGTTAGTCTCTAAAAAAGGGGGGAATGATGCCGTTTGGTTTCTGCCTTTTTTCTTTTATATGTTCTCTGTACTCTCTGCACATATTTTTGTGGCTCTGTAGCCTACTATATTAATAGCTAGTTTTTCCAGTACCTTTCCATAGCCTTTCCCTAAGCAGAAAGACAAAACAAATTCCAGAGCTCCAAGCCCCAGGGGGTTGCAAGGCCCTGTCCTATCTCAGTTCTTCCTGGGAACCAAGGCCGAGAACAACTCTGAGGTACATTTTCATAAGCAGAGTGCAGCCAGTGCTGAGAGGGGGGCTCCAGGGAAGGGGCTGGACCTGAGGGGGAATTGAATCGCCACTTGTTCTCCTTATTGGTGCTCTTAATTATGCTAATTTCCTAAAAGCTATAAATATGTACTCACCCCTGGAGGGGCTGGGCTTTTATGGACACCTTTCCATAACTGCTCCTGAAGACCTTCAAAATAAAGATCCCCTTTTATATTACCTCCTTGCTAAAATGATCTCGAGTTTCTTTTCCAGGCTGGGGGAAAAGGCAACACCGGACGCCACCTGAAATGCCGCATGGATCAAGATCCTTCCCAGACCCAAGCTGCCATCAACTAGAACTCTAGCTGCAATTGTAGGGCTAAATGCCTCCTAAAAACTGGCATCATGCATCTGGGGGACTGAGTTTTTTTCACATGGAAAAGCGCCATTGTTTGCATCGAAGGCCACATATCTAGGGGTTGACAGCCGCATGCTGAAATTCCGCCGCGATTAAGATTCCTCACAGACCCAAGCTGCCACCAACAAGGACCCTGGCTGCCCTTGCAGGGCCAAAACCCTCCTCCAAACTGACATCAAGAAACTGGGGGGCAGAGTTCTCTTTCTCAGAGAAAAGGGACACTTTTTGTGTCCCGGCCCTAAGGCACTGTGCTCCCTGCTTCCTCCCTGATATTCCATTATGGATCAAGATTCCTCGCAGACCCAAGCTGCCACCAACAGGGACCCTGGCTGCCTTGCAGGGCCAAAACCACTCACTCCAGGCTGACATCAAGAAACTGGGGGCAGAGTTCTCTTTCTCTCAGAGAAAAGGGGACACTTTTACTGTCCCGGCCCCTAAGGCACTCTGCTCCTGCGTCTTCAAATTCCGGTATGGTCAAGTTCCTCGCCAGACCCAAGCTGCCACCGACTAGGACACTGGCTGCCCTTGCAGGGCCAAAACCCTCCTCCAAACTGACATCAAGAAACTGGGGGCAGAGCTATCTTTCTCAGAGAAAAGGGACACTTTTTGTGTCCCGGCCCTAAGGCCTCTGCTCCCGGGCGCCCTGTAAAATTCCGGTATGGATCCAAGATTATTAAGCTGGCCTTAAGATGCCATCAACCAGGACTCTAGTTTTGCATTTGTAGGGCAAAACCCTCCACCAAACCGACATCCTTGAATCCTGGGGGCCTAAGTTTTTCTTTCCGCATTATTGGAAAAGTGCCATCATTTGTGTCGTAGGCCCCCATGTCTGGGAGTCGACGGCCGCCTCTTCAAATTCCGCATGGAGCAAGATCCCTCACAGACCCAAGCTGCCACCGACTAGGACACTGGCTGCCCTTGCAGGGCCAAAACCCTCCTCCAAACTGACATCAAGAAACTGGGGGCAGAGCTATCTTTCTCAGAGAAAAGGGACACTTTTTGTGTCCCGGCCCTAAGGCACTCTGCTCCCGGACACCACCTGAAATGCCGCATGGATCAAGATCCTTCCCAGAGCCAAGCTGCCATCAGCTAGAACTCTGGCTGCAATTGTAGGGCTAAATGCCTCCTAAAAACTGGCATCATGCATCTGGGGGACTGAGTTTTCTTTCACATGGAAAAGCGCCATTGTTTTGCATCGAAGGCCACATATCTGGGAGTTGACAGCCGCATGCTGAAATTCCGCATGGAGTAAGATTCCTCGCAGACCAAGCTGCCACCAACAAGGACCCTGGCTGCCCTTGCAGGGCCAAAACCCTCTCCAAACTGACATCAAGAAACTGGGGGGCAGAGTTCTCTTTCTCAGAGAAAAGGGACACTTTTTGTGTCCCGGCCCTAAGGCACTGTGCTCCCGGTGATGCCGTTTGGTTTCTGCCTTTTTTCTTTTATATGTTCTCTGTACTCTCTGCCCATATTTTTGTGGCTCTGTAGCCTACTATATTAATAGCTAGTTTTTCCAGTACCTTTCCATAGCCTTTCCCTAAGCAGAAAGACAAAACAAATTCCAGAGCTCCAAGCCCCAGGGGGTTGCAAGGCCCTGTCCTATCTCAGTTCTTCCTGGGAACCAAGGCCGAGAACAACTCTGAGGTACATTTTCATAAGCAGAGTGCAGCCAGTGCTGAGAGGGGGGCTCCAGGGAAGGGGCTGGACCTGAGGGGGAATTGAATCGCCACTTGTTCTCCTTATTGGTGCTCTTAATCAATTATGCTAATTTCCTAAAAGCTATAAATATGTACTCACCCCTGGAGGGGCTGGGCTTTTATGGACACCTTTCCATAACTGCTCCTGAAGACCTTCAAAATAAAGATCCCCTTTTATATTACCTCCTTGCTAAAATGATCTCGAGTTTCTTTTCCAGGCTGGGGGAAAAGGCAACAGTTATTTGGCACACCCAGAAGGGACACGAGAACCTGGTACCCTTCCTCTGGACCGAAAACATCCTGCAAGGAATTCCTTTCTGACAGCAATCTAAAGAATTCCCTGCCACGGGCCTGAGGTCGAGACACCATGGTTCCAAGATCCCACAGGAGGTAGTATAAAGGTGGTTCTTTTCGTTGTGTAGTGTGTAGTTTGTATGTGTGTGTATTGTTTATGTATTGTGTATCTGTTTAAAGTCAGTAATTGTTAGCGATCCCAGGACAACCTGGCGTGGTGGTGAGAAATTTGCTTTTGAAATCATTTCTCCAAGTTTTTCCTGTTGCCGATTTTCCAACCTGCCCCAGAGATCGGCTGGTGGGGAGGAGGCGGGTGTGTGATCTCGGCTGAGATTGTTCACTGGTAGAGAAAAGCAAATCACAGTGCGAAAGTTTATTTCATGTTTAGCACATGCGAGTTTTGAATTGAAAGCTGGCCTGGAGACATCTGGGCATGGAGCGGCCGGGGGAGGCCTGGTCTGCTTCTTGGTAGGAGGTGGGGGATGGGCCCCGCTTCCTACAGGTTTGTGGAGCGGCTGGGTGTCCAGCCTGCTCCTTGGTGGGAGGCTGGGGAGAGATTCCCACTTCCTACAGGTTTGTGGAGCGGCTGGGTGTCCAGCCTGCTCCTTGGTGGGAGGCTGGGGAGAGATTCCCACTTCCTACAGGTTTGTGAGCGGCTGGGTGTCCAGCCTGCTCCTTGGTGGGAGGCTGGGGAGAGATTCCCACTTCCTACAGGTTTGTGGAGCGGCTGGGTGCCCAGCTTGCTCCTTGGTGGGAAGCTGGGGAGAGATTCCCACTTCCTACAGGTTTGTGGAGCGGCTGGGTGCCCAGCCTGCTCCTTGGTGGGAGGCGAGTGAGAAATCCTCGCTTCCTACAGGTCTGTGGAGAGGCTGGGTGTCCAGCCTGCTCCTTAGTGGGAGGCGAGGGAGAGATCCTCGCTTCCAGCAAGTTTTGTGGAACGGCCGAGAAAGCTCGGTTCGCACCATTGTAAGGGAAGGGGGAGAAGCCCCCACTTTCTATGTTCCATCTGTAAAAAGTTTTTCCAAGATTTTAAGGCAAGGGCGACTCCCGGACTTCCGGGACGGCTCCGCGAGCAGGGCGGTCACTCCCCCGTGACAGAAGCGGGGCACCAGCCGCTCTGAGAGGGGCGGAGGTGATTCCTGCCATTGCCCTGGTCACGGCCGGGGGATGCGCGGGGGAGCGGTCCCAGGAAGCGAACCGGGACCGGGGCTGCCGCTGCGCTGCTTCGGCCCTGCTCTGGCGGAGGCGGGGCCGCCGCTGCGCGGCCACGGCCCGGCTCACTCGCTGCTCCTGGGCCCCGCCCGCACCGGCCCAGAGCGGGCCGGGAGTGTTAGATCTAAGAGCAGGAACGGCCCTATCGCACTTTCCACAGTAACGAGCTTGTTTTAAGGACACCCGAGAGCCGCTGTGAGCAGCAGCACGGGCCGAGCGCGGGCGAGCCGGGGGTGCCCCTGGGCGGGGTGCCCGCATGCCGCGCCCGTCCCCGGCCGTGCGAGGGCAGCGAGCGCTCTTTGTCTGCTCTTGTAAGCACTCAAAAGGGAAACACCGAGCCAAAAGAACAAGAAGCCGTTTTTAGGCTCCCTTAAACCATGCTATAAGTAAGCAGAGTCCTGTGTTAACAAATATCTTAGAATGGTTAACTGAGTTAAATTTGTAAAAGACCTTCTCCTGTATCCTTGTGAGTAAAAAAGACCAAGGACTCTTTACTATTATGTAAAATAATCCTGAACCTGGAGAACTAGGGCAGTCAGCAACTGAAAATTGCTGCATCCAACCAGCAGCCAAGAATTGATACATCCAACAGGTGCATGCAACCCACTGTAAGTTTGTTCTGTGAACATAGAAGACATGGACCCTATGCCCATGCTAACTGAACTGGAGTAATGTTTCTGGAAAAACGTTTGCTGTCAATCCTAGTATGTCCGTTCCCAGACTAACTGATAATGTATTTAGTCTGACTGTTTGCAGACCATGGAAGAAGCCTATTCCAGCAGAGCAGACCTGAAAAGATGTCCAGCCTGGGAGCATGTATTCGATGAGAGCAGCTTCATGCGAGATGGCAAACAAAGACAGGTATAGCAGTAACAACACGAACAGGTAACGAATGAGAAAAGTGTTACCAATCAAATGTAACGCTATCACAAAAAGCCTGAACTGATTATATCATGAAGATCTAGAAACTGAGCAAAGTCATCTAGGAAGGAAGGAAGACGTAGCAACTATGATCAAGCCTAGAGACTGAGTCTATGTTGAATGAAAGGGACAGTATCTTACGAGTAAGTAAAAAGAGTCATTCCAAGTTTGACTACCCTCACCAAATCCAAAGCTGCTGGCAGATGGGAGCCTTGATCCTGCTCCAGAGTTACAGAAGACGTCTGCTCCATAGACAGGCCAGAAAACAGAGCTGATACAAAAATTGAGATGATATGATTTTAAACTGTTCTTTTGTACTCTTTATCTGTACAGTTGTAAGCCGTGATTCATTGGTCCAAATGCATGTAACTCTAGTCCCCAAAATGTATATCCAAAAGCTCTTTCATAAGGACAACTTGTCACAAAGTTTGAGAACTGGCCTGGTAAGTTTTGCCCCAAGATAAAGGATTTGGGGGCCCTGTGCCCATGGACTGATTCCAAATGTAATGTTTAATCATATTAAGGCTGTTGACAAAACAAAATAGCTCTTAATTTCCTACTAGCCACAAAATCATTAACACTAGTTGTTGTTCTTATGCAAATCTGAATGAAAAATTTTTTTAGAAATTTGGTTGAAATTTGAAAGCAAACTCAAATTCTACACCAAGTAACTCTCAAAAGAGCTTACTGAACCTTGAATATCTTCAGTACACTCACTTCATGGTTACCCAACTGAACCTAGATAAAAGAAATGTTCATAGTAACTGTAGTTATAATTAGCATCTGTGTAACAACTAGTGGGATAGCCAGTTGTATAAACCAGAGGTATGGTTGAATGCAGAGTAGAGACTAGACAAGACAGAGTCTTGTTAGTCTCTAAAAAAGGGGGGAATGATGCCGTTTTGTTTCTGCCTTTTTTCTTTTATATGTTCTCTGTACTCTCTGCACATATTTTTGTGGCTCTGTAGCCTACTATATTAATAGCTAGTTTTTCCAGTACCTTTCCATAGCCTTCCCTAAGCAGAAAGACAAAACAAATTCCAGAGCTCCAAGCCCCAGGGGGTTGCAAGGCCCTGTCCTATCTCAGTTCTTCCTGGGAACCAAGGCCGAGAACAACTCTGAGGTACATTTTCATAAGCAGAGTGCAGCCAGTGCTGAGAGGGGGGCTCCAGGGAAGGGGCTGGACCTGAGGGGGGAATTGAATCGCCACTTGTTCTCCTTATTGGTGCTCTTTAATCATTATGCTAATTCCTAAAAGCTATAAATATGTACTCACCCACTGGAGGGGCTGGGCTTTTTATGGACACCTTTCCATAACGCTTCCTGAAAGAACCTCAAAATAAAGACCAGCTTATATTACCGTCCTTGCTAAAAATGATCTCGAGTTTCTTTTCCAGGCTGGGGGAAAAGGCAACAGTTATTTGGCACACCCAGAAGGGACACGAGAACCTGGTACCCTTCCTCTGGACCGAAAACATCCTGCAAGGAATTCCTTTCTGACAGCAATCTAAAGAATTCCTGCCACGGGCCTGAGGTCGAGACACCATGGTTCCAAGATCCCACAGGAGGTAGTATAAAGGTGGTTCTTTTCGTTGTGTAGTGTGTAGTTTGTATGTGTGTGTATTGTTTATGTATTGTGTATCTGTTTAAAGTCAGTAATTGTTAGCGATCCCGGGACAACCTGGCGTGGTGGTGAGAAAATTTGCTTTTGAAATAATTTCTCCAAGTTTTTCCTGTTGCCGATTTTCCAACCTGCCCCAGAGATCGGCTGGTGGGGAGGAGGCAGGTGTGTGATCTCGGCTGAGATTGTTCACTGGTAGAGAAAAGCAAATCACAGTGCGAAAGTTTATTCATGTTTAGCACATGCGAGTTTTGAATTGAAAGCTGGCCTGAGACATCTGGGCATGGAGCGGCCGGGGAGGCCTGGTCTGTTCTTGGTAGGAGGTGGGATGGGGGTCGGCTGCCCCCAGGGAGCGTCTTGGTGTCCAGCCTGCTCCTTGGTGGGAGGCTGGGGAGAGATTCCCACTTCCTACAGGTTTGTGGAGCGGCTGGGTGCCCAGCCTGCTCCTTGGTGGGAAGCTGGGGAGAGATTCCCACCTCCTACAGGTTTGTGGAGCGGCTGGGTGCCCAGCCTGCTCCTTGGTGGGAAGCTGGGGTGAGATTCCCACTTCCTACAGGTTTGTGGAGCGGCTGGGTGCCCAGCCTGCTCCTTGGTGGGAGGCGAGTGAGAAATCCTCGCTTCCTACAGGTCTGTGGAGAGGCTGGGTGTCCAGCCTGCTCCTTAGTGGGAGGCGAGGGAGAGATCCTCGCTTCCAGCAAGGTTTGTGGAACGGCCGAGAAAGCTCGGTTCGCACCATTGTAAGGGAAGGGGGAGAAGCCCCACTTTCTATGTTCCATCTGTAAAAAGTTTTTCCAAGATTTTAAGGCAAGGGCGACTCCCGGACTTCCGGGACGGCTCCGCGAGCAGGGCGGTCACTCCCCCGTGACAGAAGCGGGGCACCAGCCGCTCTGAGAGGGGCGGAGGTGATTCCTGCCATTGCCCTGGTCACGGCCGGGGGATGCGCGGGTGAGCGGTCCCAGGAAGCGAACCGGGACCGGGGCTGCCGCTGCGCTGCTTCGGCCCTGCTCTGGCGGAGGCGGGGCCGCCGCTGCGCCGCCACGGCCCGGCTCACTCGCTGCTCCTGGGCCCCGCCCGCACCGGCCCAGAGCGGGCCGGGAGTGTGAGATCTAAGAGCAGGAACGGCCCTATCGCACTTTCCACAGTAACGAGCTTTTTTTAAGGACACCCGAGAGCCGCTGTGAGCAGCAGCACGGGCCGAGCGCGGGCGAGCCGGGGGTGCCCCTGGGCGGGGGTGCCCGCATGCCGCGCCCGTCCCCGGCCGTGCGAGGGCAGCGAGCGCTCTTTGTCTGCTCTGGTAAGCACTCAAAAGGGAAACCCCGAGCCCAAAGAACAAGACGCCGTTTTTAGGCTCCCTTAAACCATGCTATAAGTAAGCAGAGTCCTGTGTTAACAAATATCTTAGAATGGTTTACTGAGTTAATTTTGTAAAAGACCTTCTGCTGTATCCTTGTGAGTAAAAAAGACCAAGGACTCTTTACTATTATGTAAAATAATCCTGAAACTGTAGAACTAGGGCAGTCAGCAACTGAAAATTGCTGCATCCAACCAGCAGCCAAGAATTGATACATCCAACAGTTGCATGCAACCCACTGTAAGTTTCTTCTGTGAACATAGAAGACATGGACCCTATGCCATGCTACTGAAACTGGATAATGTTATTCTGAAAACGGTTGCTGTCAATCCTAGTATGTCTGTTCCCAGCACTAACTGATAATGTATTTAAGTCTGACTGTTTGCAGACCATGGAAGAAGCCTATTCCAGAGCAGACCTGAAAGATGTGCCAGCCTGGGAGCTGTATGCAGATGAGAGCAGCTTCATGCGAGATGGCAAACAAAAGACAGGTTATGCAGTAACCACGAACCAGGTAACCATGAGAAAAGTGTTACCATCAAATGTACCATCACAAAAAGCTGAACTGATTATATCAATGAAAGATCTAGAACTGAGCAAAGTCATCTAGAAGGAAGGAAGACTAGCAACTATTCAAGCCTAGAGACTGAGTCTATGTTGAATGAAGGGACAGTAATCTTACGGCTAAGTAAAAAAGTCATTCCAAGTCCTGACTACCCTCACCAAATCCAAAGCTGCTGGCAGAGAGCCTTGAATTCACTGCTCCAGAGTTAGAAGACGTCTGCTCCATAGACAGCCAGAAAAGAGACTGATACAAATTGAGATGATATGATTTAAACTGTTCTTTTGTACCTCCTTATCTGTACAGTTGGTAAACCGTGATTCAAATTTGGTCCTAAAATTTGCATGTAACTCTAGTCCAAAATGTATCCAAAAAGCTCTTCATAAGGACAACTTGTCAAAGTTGAGAATCTGGCCTGGTAAGTTTTACCCCAAGATAAAGATTGGGCCTGTGCCCATGAAGCTGTGATTCCAAATGTCATGTTTAATCATATTAAAGGCTGTTGACAAAACAAAATAGCTCTTAATTTCCTACTAGCCACAAAATCATTAACACTAGTTGTTGTTCTTATGCAAATCTGAATGAAAAATTTTTTTTAGAAATTTGGTTGAAATTTGAAAGCAAACTCAAATTCTACACCAAGTAACTCTCAAAAGAGCTTACTGAACCTTGAATATCTTCAGTACACTCACTTCATGGTTACCAAACTGAACCTAGATAAAAGACATGTTCATAGTAACTGTAGTTATAATTAGCATCTGTGTAACAACTAGTGGGATAGCCAGTTGTATAAACCAGAGGTATGGTTGAATGCAGAGTAGAGACTAGACAAGACAGAGTCGTGTTAGTCTCTAAAAAAGGGGGGAATGATGCCGGTTGGTTTCTGCCTTTTTTCTTTTATATGTTCTCTGTACTCTCTGCCCATATTTTTGTGGCTCTGTAGCCTACTATATTAATAGCTAGTTTTTCCAGTACCTTTCCATAGCCTTTTCCTAAGCAGAAAGACAAAACAAATTCCAGAGCTCCAAGCCCCAGGGGGTTGCAAGGCCCTGTCCTATCTCAGTTCTTCCTGGGAACCAAGGCCGAGAACAACTCTGAGGTACATTTTCATAAGCAGAGTGCAGCCAGTGCTGAGAGGGGGCTCCAGGGAAGGGGCTGGACCTGAGGGGGAATTGAATCGCCACTTGTTCTCCTTATTGGTGCTCTTAATCAATTATGCTAATTTCCTAAAAGCTATAAATATGTACTCACCCCTGGAGGGCTGGGCTTTTATGGACACCTTTCCATAACTGCTCCTGAAGACCTTCAAAATAAAGATCCCCTTTTATATTACCTCCTTGCTAAAATGATCTCGAGTTTCTTTTCCAGGCTGGGGGAAAAGGCAACAGTTATTTGGCACACGCAGAAGGGACACGAGAACCTGGTACCCTTCCTCTGGACCGAAAACATCCTGCAAGGAATTCCTTTCTGACAGCAATCTAAAGAATTCCCTGCCACGGGCCTGAGGTCGAGACACCATGGTTCCAAGATCCCACAGGAGGTAGTATAAAGGTGGTTTCTTTTCGTTGTGTAAGTGTGTAGTTTGTTATGTGTGTGTAATTGTTTATGGTATTGTGTATCTGTTACGAGTCAGTATTCTGTTAGCGATCCAGGACAACCTGGCGTGGTGGAGAGAAAATTTGCTTTTGAAATCATTTCTCCAAGTTTTTCCTGTTGCCGATTTTCCAACCTGCCCCAGAGATCGGCTGGTGGGGAGGAGGCAGGTGTGTGATCTCGGCTGAGATTGTTCACGGGTAGAGAAAAGCAAATCACAGTGCGAAAGTTTATTTCATGTTTAGCACATGCGAGTTTGGAATTGAAAGCTGGCCTGGAGACATCTGGGCATGGAGCGGCCGGGGGAGGCCTGGTCTGCTTCTTGGTAGGAGGTGGGGGATGGGCCCCGCTTCCTACAGGTTGTGGAGCGGCTGGGTGTCCAGCCTGCTCCTTGGTGGGAGGCTGGGGAGAGATTCCCACTTCCTACAGGTTTGTGGAGCGGCTGGGTGACCAGCCTGCTCCTTGGTGGGAGGCTGGGGAGAGAATCCCACTTCCTACAGGTTTGTGGAGCGGCTGGGTGCCCAGCCTGCTCCTTGGTGGGAAGCTGGGGAGAGATTCCCACTTCCTACAGGTTTGTGGAGCGGCTGGGTGCCCAGCCTGCTCCTTGGTGGGAAGCTGGGGAGAGATTCCCACTTCCTACAGGTTTGTGGAGCGGCTGGGTGCCCAGCCTGCCCCTTGGTGGGAGGCGAGTGAGAAATCCTCGCTTCCTACAGGTCTGTGGAGAGGCTGGGTGTCCAGCCTGCTCCTTAGTGGGAGGCGAGGGAGAGATCCTCGCTTCCAGCAAGTTTTGTGGAACGGCCGAGAAAGCTCGGTTCGCACCATTGTAAGGGAAGGGGGAGAAGCCCCCACTTTCTATGTTCCATCTGTAAAAGTTTTTCCAAGATTTTAAGGCAAGGGCGACTCCCGGACTTCCGGGACGGCTCCGCGAGCAGGGCGGTCACTCCCCCGTGACAGAAGCGGGGCACCAGCCGCTCTGAGAGGGGCGGAGGTGATTCCTGCCATTGCCCTGGTCACGGCCGGGGATGGCGGGGGAGGGTCCCAGGAAGCGACCGGGGACCGGGGCTGCCGCTGCGCTGCTTCGGCCCTGCTCTGGCGGAGGCGGGGCCGCCGCTGCGCGGCCACGGCCCGACTCACTCGCTGCTCCTGGGCCCGCCCGCACCGGCCCAGAGCGGGCCGGGAGTGTGAGATCTAAGAGCAGGAACGGCCCTATCGCACTTTCCACAGTAACGAGCTTGTTTTAAGGACACCCGAGAGCCGCTGTGAGCAGCAGCACGGCCCGAGCGCGGGCGAGCCGGGGGTGCCCCTGGGCGGGGGTGCCCGCATGCCGCGCCCGTCCCCGGCCGTGCGAGGGCAGCGAGCGCTCTTTGTCTGCTCTGGTAAGCACTCAAAAGGGAAACACGGAGCCCAAAGAACAAGAAGCCTTTTTTAGGCTCCCTTAAAGCATGCTATAAGTAAGCAGAGTCCTGTGTTAACAAATATCTTAGAATGGTTTAGCTGATTAAATTTGTAAAAGACCTTCTCCTGTATCCTTGTGAGTAAAAAAGACAGGACTTCTTACTATATGTAAATAATCCTGAAACTGGAGAACTAGGGCATCAGCAACTGAAATTGCTGCATCCAACCAGCAGCCAAGATTTTATACATCCAACAGTTGCATGCAACCCACTGTAAGTTTGTTCTGTGAACATAGAAGACATGGACCCTATGCCATGCTACTGAAACTGGATAATGTTATTCTGAAAACGTTTGCTGTCAATCCTAGTATGTCTGTTCCCAGCACTAAATGATAATGTATTTAAGTCTGACTGTTTGCAGACCATGGAAGAAGCCTATTCCAGCAGAGCAGACCTGAAAGATGTGCCAGCCTGGGAGCTGTATGCAGATGAGAGCAGCTTCATGCGAGATGGCAAACAAAAGACAGTTTATGCAGTAACAACCACGAACCAGGTAACCATGAGAAAAGTGTTACAATCAAATGTACCATCACAAAAAGCTGAACTGATTATATCAATGAAAGATCTAGAACTGAGCAAAGTCATCTAGGAGGAAGGAAGACTAGCAACTATTCAAGCCTAGAGACTGAGTCTATGTTGAATGAAGGGACAGTAATCTTACGAGCTAAGTAAAAAGAGTCATTCCAAGTCCTGACTACCCTCACCAAATCCAAAGCTGCTGGCAGAGAGCCTAGAATTCACTGCTCCAGAGATAAGAAGACGTCTGCTCCATAGACAGCCAGAAAACAGAGACTGATACAAATTGAGATGATATGATTTAAACTGTTCTTTTGTACCTCTTATCTGTACAGTTGGTAACCGTGATTCAAATTTGGTCCTAAAATTTGCCATGTAACTCTAGTCCAAAATGTATCAAAAAGCTCTTCATAAGGACAACTTGTCAAAGTTGAGAATCTGGCCTGGTAAGTTTTGCCCCAAGATAAAGATTGGGCCTGTGCCCATGGAGCTGTGATTCCAAATGTAATGTTTAATCATATTAAAGGCTGTTGACAAAACGAAATAGCTCTTAATTTCCTACTAGCCACAAAATCATTAACACTAGTTGTTGTTCTTATGCAAATCTGAATGAAAAATTTTTTTAGAAATTTGGTTGAAATTTGAAAGCAAACTCAAATTCTACACCAAGTAACTCTCAAAAAGAGCTTACTGAGCCTTGAATATCTTCAGTACACTCACTTCATGGTTACCAAACTGAACCTAGATAAAAGAAATGTTCATAGTAACTGTAGTTATAATTAGCATCTGTGTAACAAATAGTGGGATAGCCAGTTGTATAAACCAGAGGTATGGTTGAATGCAGAGTAGAGACTAGACAAGACAGAGTCTTGTTAGTCTCTAAAAAAGGGGGAATGAGTCGTTTGGTTTCTGCCTTTTTTCTTTTATATGTTCTCTGTACTCTGCCCATATTTTTGTGGCTCTGTAGCCTACTATATTAATAGCTAGTTTTTCCAGTACCTTTCCATAGCCTTCCCTAAGCAGAAAGACAAAACAAATTCCAGAGCTCCAAGCCCCAGGGGTTGCAAGGCCCTGTCCTATCTCAGTTCTTCCCTGGGAACCAAGGCCGAGAACAACTCTGAGGTACATTTTCATAAACAGAGTGCAGC
>JAVTVJ010011352.1:0-20737 GCA_034509425.1 Eopsaltria australis | reverse complement strand
GGGCAAACTTACTTGGTTACTAGTTATGTCTATCATCTCCCCCCTTCTAGAAAGTTCCCTGTTACTGGATGGTTGATACACTGTTACTTCTTACCTCCTCCCCTCTCCCCCTTCCATTGGACTGGTTCCCTGATCCTGCCCTTGTTCCTCCCCTGGACCCTCACCTGATTGGTTAGTATGTGTCCCTCATAAGAGGGTCTCAGAGAGTATTCGGGGCTTTTGGTCCCTGGATTCCCTCTGTGGGGGGCTTCCTGCAATAAAGCTGCACAGAATTCTTCCATACCAGAAGTCCCTCTCACTTTATTTCTGCTTCAGTGGTTAGCTATCACAGCTCCTCGCTCCCGGCGCGTCACCCTACCAGGCGAGCAGCTTCACTGGCCGGTGTCTAAGTGACACCGTCAGAGTGCCCTGTCAGGACAGGGACACTTCTGGAATGTGGCCAGCTGGAGGCTGTCCGGAATCCGGGCTGGACACCGAGAGCTAGCGACAGATGAGAAATTTAACAAACACCCATTTCTGTCTTTTGGAGTGCTTGATTGGGGCCTTACACAGTTATGCAATATGTAATAATAAATACGACAAGAAAACAGAAACAGTCTCGGAATACACATTCCGTGCCTATTGCCTTGCTATATGGTCCTCCGTGCTTGTGGGAAGTAATGTTTTAGAAACATTCATGGAGATATCCAGCAGAGAACATGCTATTCTTTTCAGTAGGCTTACTCATAGACCTGCAACAGCTAATGACATAATGTCAACTTTTTACAAATATTCAGAGCTCTTTTGTTAATAAAAAAAAAGAAGGCAATATAATAGCCAGCCATTATGTAGGCTGGCACCAACTGTTCAACTTTTCTAACAGAAAAAAATGATTGTATGCAAATTGTTTTGCTGATGAAAGTGAGACAGATGTAGGAAGAAGTCAGGAAGATACCATAACACTTGCATCCCACTTCAGGCTCCACCTGAAACACCGGTTATTCAATTACCAGGGTTGACCTCTACAATCCACGCAACCTTATGCAGCTTTGAACAGTAGGGTTATGGGGATAATGGTTAACACAGGTAGACAATTTTTCAAATCTACAGCACATTTGTAGACCTTCATCTTTCAATGTAGGAATGTTGAAACAATAGTACTCAATAAGGTTGAGACTAAAAAAACTAATGTCGCCCATTTATGGGCTAGTTTAGATTCAAAGTTTTATGTGAAGTTTTACATTCCCAAAACAAGTATATCAACAAGTTTGTGGTTTCTAAATGTATCTAAGAGGTATAGTAAACATACAAAGAACACAAGGACTCCTACTTAATTAAGTGTGGCTCCCTCTCTTCTAGCAAAAAGAATGGATAAGCTGCTGTTTATGAAAAAAAAAAGCTGTCTCTGGCAGTCCCACTTTCCCTGCAAAGAGTGATTTTCATTTTTAGATGAGGGAATTCTGAATTTGCATACACAAATGGATGTAGTTGTCTTACAGCTGATCAGGCAGTGCCTAACTTGAAGACATCTGCTACTCCTTTCCCTCACCATCTTCCTTTCCAAAGGAGAGCTCTGTCCCTGAGCACAGAGCAAAGACAGATAGACATTTAGAGCATTCAAATATTTCATTTAAATTATTTATTCTAACTGAAAGTTAGTAGTGGTAAAATAGAAAGTTCTAAATAAGAGTTCTCTGAACTCATCTTACTGTAATGATCCATAACATTCAGTTATGAATATTCCTCACTTGCACAAATTCTGCACATCTGTAGGCATATTAAGTAATGCTCAAAAATCTTGAATAACAATATTTATATGATATTTTTAATTTCCTTGATGCTTTTCCTTGTATTGTTTGACAAAAAGGAGCAAAACAACAATGATGCACCCAGACATTCAGTAGCTGCTAAATATGTATATCTCTGAAGCCACCTTATTGAATTTTATTTAATAAATTTGTTGACATTTTACAGATATGAAATCATGATTGTCCTCATTGACACGGGGGTTTTTTTGGAAGTTTCTGGCACAGCTTCCCAACATAAAACTTTAACATAGCTCAAAATAAAGTCTAATTGAAATGGTATGAATTCAGAAATAGCAATGCAGAGAAAAGTAATGAACCAATGGAATTAACTTGAAAGAAGATCTTTAAACAAAGTCCTTTGAAAAAAAACTGATAGAAAAATGTTTGTGCATAAAAAATAGTCAGCTTAAACAATATTCAAACAAACAGAAAATAAATTGTTTCAATTATTTTCTGACATAAGTAATTATGGTAATTCTAAAAATTGAATTTACAAGAATAAAGTTTTACCATTATGTATGAAGTTACATTATTAAATATAACAGGAAATCTACAGTTTGACTTTAACCCTGTAGAAAGGCTTTTTATCGTTTAAATATGATTTGAAGGAGGCGGAGGTTCTCCTGCCTGTTTCTGTGTTCTATTTCATCTTTAATTTAACCCTTTGAGCATTTTGCAGAATGAACAGGATTCATGTGCATCAAAGAAAAAGATAAATTTGATTAATGCAGTTTGGTTAAAAAGTAGGAATATTTTAACTTGCTATCATTTTGGTAACTATAAAGATAAGCTAAATTCTTGGTGTTTATAACTGGTTGGGCATCTTTTTTCCAAGACTTCACTATAAAGCAAGAGAACCTGCAGACCTGATCAAACATCTGTAGGCACTAAGGTAACACATACACTCCCTTCACCTGTGGGAGCACAGGCTCTCTCAGAATTATTTACTCCTGGGAGGAGAAAGAGAGTATTTTGGTTCTGTCTTTTCTCAGGGCTTATTTTCAGAAAGAGTAACTTTTTTTCCAGCTGTTGAACAGTTCATGGGTGCCCTGAGCAGCAACCAGACCATCCACTCTGAGGGGGAGCAGAAAGCACCCCAGAGACATTAGACAGGCATGGGGCAGGGTCAATCTCAGTCACCTGCAGCTCCCCAAAGAGAACATGAAACTCTCACTGTGTACCAGCTTCACCCACCTCAAGACATTACTACTTGAGTGGGGTCTTAAGCAGCCAGATACAAGCAGCAGGAATTATGTTACCCCAAAAGTCCTGCAACATTGTGGAAACAGAACTTGAAAATTTCCCACACTGTAGTGGAAAGGTTTTGTTTTGTCATCAATAAATTTATTAATGCTGTTGAGCTACAGATGCTGTCAATTATATAATTCTGGAGTCATCTCATATGAGTAAGGTAAATGACCATCCTTATTTTGTATGCTGGTCACATTGTCTGAGATCATGACTTATTATAACTCATTTAATTAAATACTGAGATATAGTAGCTGAGTATGTGAACCCCTTTAATTAAAGTTTCTATGGCGTCATAATTTATACAACAAAAATTTGAGCTGTCTTTACTGAAGTTCTGCAAGAAAGATAGCCTAGCATTAGAAATTAAAACTGAACAGACGCCATCCTTAGTTGGAGTTAACAGTGGACTCTAAGAAAAAGTAGTCTGAGTCATGCCGTTATTGCTCAAAGTCATTATACTTCACTTTCCTATTTTTAGTCCTTTTTTAAAAATAGATGTCAAGCCCACAGACTGAAGATTTAGGAATGTTGAGATAAAAAAGAAGATTGACTTTTTTTATTACAAGATTCACTTTAGAACAAGAAGGCAACATTTACTTGATTCACAGGTTAAATTTTGTGTAAGTAAACATCTGGACTACAGATGTTTTTAAATTTTATTAAGGTCTTTGGTTTTTATTTCATTCACCACATCATTCCTAGTTCTCATCTTTTAGGTCTGCCATCTCATCCATGTTTCTGCCAGGTGGTGAACTGCCTGGTTTTCAAACTATTCTCATGTTATTTCTGCATTCCCTCTTTTTTTCCCCCAGTGTGAAACACCTCTCATGTTGAATACTGTCAATATAGTCCACTGACAGCTTGTATTTACATTTGCTTACCGTTTATGATGCAGCTAAAGCAATTGCATTTCTGCAAAAAACAGCAGAAATGATAAAAGAATATTTCATGGTTCTCAGATATATTGATTACATTTATGGAATTCGTGAAGAGAAATGGAAGTTATGTTGTCAACAGAATGGAAGTTATGAAGAGAAAAAGTGCAAAATTATATAAAAGGTATTTTCACATTTTCAACACACAAACTATGTGATAGAGATTGTGAATTTCCACTTACAGCACTGTCATGATCAGTTCATATAATAATCAGAAAAAAACCCAAATTTTCCTGTTTATTTGGTTATTTTCAAATCAGTACAACTGAGAGAATATGTAGTAAAATCTGTTGCTGAACTGGTTTGCAGTGGAATTGTGTTTGGCTCATTGCTTCCCTTAAACGGTCTCTGAAACTGCTTGTAAAACACACTGAACTTTTTTTTTTTTTTTTTTTTTTTTTGAAGGCCTGATTATCTTGCAAAACGTCCTGCACTTCCTTTTCCAGAATAGGCTGAAAAGTCTGACAAGTCTTCTCTCAAGCTTTGTTCTCCCCTTCCCCACCCCAAACGTTCAGCTATTGCTTAAGACACTGACTTAACAAGGAAGTTCAGAGGAGTATGACAAAATCAATAGCACACACTCGATTAAAATTGATCCAAGATATATGGTGAAGAACTTTATCTTAGGACAGCAAGGGTGTATTCCCATGCAATGACTGAGGGACTGGATTCTTCTGGCAGATGAAGTGCCTCTAACACAGCTTGTGTAGCCATTTAGACTTAACAAATCTCTAAGTAAAGTTTTATCTGTTTGGTTGGACTTACTTTAATTGAACAGAATTACTCTTCATTTCAAAGTCACAATTCATTAAATACCCAAAAAAGGAGAAAATTATTTTGCACTACAATATATCACTTCATCCCCTAAATTGTAGCACATCCTGCCATTGCAGGGAGTTGAAGAGGGGGATCCCACTTATGCAAAGGCAGGCAGCTGGATAGAACATCCTCTGAAGAAGTGAGGCTTTGAAACATCATGTGAAACTGAGGAAAACAATAAGTACTTCCTACAAGATGTCTAGCCTGAGACTTGAGAAGCAGCTTCCCCTATCCTAACTTAATTTTTCCTGAAATAAACATCAAACCAACAGGTTTTGAACACACCTATATAGTCTCTGCCAAGATGAAAAGATAATAGATCCCAATGGGTATGGCTGCTTGATCAGCAAGGTTATTTTGTGCTTCACTCTGCTGGGATTTGCAAGTGCTCCTTTACTGAACTGTGGTATAATTACCGCTTGCAGAAAAGAGTTTGTTTAGTCCTCAGCCTTGTGCTGACAACAGCCTGTAGCCCTGTGCTTTCACAGCTCAGCAGAATCTGTCCCACTGGAATAAGGCCAGTTACAGGGAGATGTAACCAGAACATTGACCAGCCCTGCTTACCTGTCCTCTAGATGGGCAACATACTGGTACAGTTCCAAGAAGCCTCCTGTTGAAGGTTGGATCTGGTTCTTTTCCTCAGGAATTTTTCTCCCATGGGTTGCTAGGACACAAATGACTAGGTACTTAAGAGAAACAAAGCACAAGGGTAGAGCCTTTCTCCTTGGCAGGGTGGGGCAAAATTGCCCCTCATGGAAGCAGAGCCTGGTAACGCGAGATTTGGAGAGACTGAAAAGCAAGGGCAGGGGGGATGTCACACTCTCTTGCTCGGGACCCTCGGAGCTGGACGGTCGGAGCTGCTGTCTGCTGAACTCACGGCCCCTGAGAAGCCAGCGCGGAGCTGCCGGTCTGTCTGCTGTGAGTCTCTGCCCTCTGCCCCATCCGGAGCCGACCTGCCTGCCACCAGTCCGCTTTTCTCCGCTACATTGTAGCGGGGTTTTTTCCCTGCACGTGGAGACCCCTTACCGTCCCAGCTCCCTGTGTCCGGGGATCCTGCTGTGGCACCAACACCAGCTGCCCCTCCCGAGGGTCTGTGGAGCAAGGGCTCTCCTCCATCCCTCCGTGCTTCGGGCAGTCGCCATTCGCCGTGTGCTACCTGAGCTCACGCCAGAGCAGCCCCTGCAGCCACCAGGGAATCATCACACCCAGAGCGCCCCTGCAGGCTGTGACTGGAACTGCACCAAAGGGAAAGGTGCCTGAAGCCGAGCAGGCTGCCACTGGGTTTCTGGTTCTGTTTGTTGGTTAACGTTATAGTTGTTGTTATTTGTTATCCTTTGTTTTAGATAGTAGTAAAGAACTGTTATTCCTATTCCCATATCTTTGCCTGAGAGCCTCTTGATTTCAAATTTATAATAATTCTGAGGGAGAGGGGTTACAGTTTCCCATCCCAAGGGAGGCTCCTGCCTTCCTTAACAGACACCTGTCCTTCAAACCAGGACAGATTTTGGCGCCCAACGGTGGGGCACGAGGGCATCGAGAGGAAAAAGGATAACAGTTCTTGAGTAACGCAGTTTTTTTGTGCTGGATATAGGAACCTCATTAGGTTGCACCATGTGGTCTTGCTTATTCCGGTTCATATGGCAAGTGGTCACAGCTGTTTCTCTCCCATTTGCAGCCCCATATCTAAACATGGGCCCTATAACTAAGGCTACAGTGGCTGTTATACAGTTTGTGTCATGGGTCAATAAGGTGAAGAATTCATGGATTTTCAACTTCCTCTGGAAGGCAGGCATGTGGATTCACAGCTACCACACACTAATGACATGTTTTCAGGGTTACTTTAATAATGGTACCTACTGCGAGGAAGTGACACCAAAAGAAATGTTCTCACAACCCTTCACCCAGCTCTTTGGGCCTATCCCGCCAATCTTTGAGGGGTTCAAATCTTTTCTAGATGCTAATGATACCATACAGTGGCTGGTGTTGCTGATAGGCCTGCTCTATTTAGCATTCAGGGATAAGGGGGCTCTGACTTGGATAGCCACTCTGACATCTACCCCAGACAATAGGGATGGGGCCCCAGAACCTGACATGGCCCCAAAGACTAGGGATGCTGCCACAGAACCTGACATTGCCCCAGAGACTAGGGATGCTGCCACAGAACCTGATATGGCCCCAGAGACTAGGGATGCTGCCACAGAACCTGACATGGCCCCAGAAACTAGGGACACCATCCCAGAACCTGACATTGCCCCAGACACTAGGGATGTTGCTACAGAGTCTGACCCTGTCCCACAACCCACCTCAGAAACAACCCACCCGGATTGGGTGGGAGTCCTGGTGAAAGAGATACGTGAGATGGGCCAAGTGCTGAAGGAATACACTTGCCCAGCTGGTGGGAAACCCTTCCCCTACCCCAAAGAGGGAGAGTCTAATGGGGCAGCAGAGGAACCCAGGGACGCTATCACCGCTCAGGCTCCAGTCAGATCAGAGGGGCAGCCACAGCCAGTAGCAGTTGCCCCTGTGGAAAAGAGGAAGACTAAGGTCAAACCAGAGCAGCCAGTGAGTAATGGTGGGGAAGCAGGGCCCTCTCAACCAGTAGGGAGGCCAAGGATTGAAATCACTACTGAGTCCCTGGGGTATGACAGTCTCCGTAATCTACGAAAAGACATTGTGCGACGGGGTCGTGAGCCTTTTACAACCTGGTTACTTCGGGTCTGGGACCTTATGGGTATGGGTGTGCAGCTGGATAGTATTGAGGCAAGGCAGCTGGGACCCTTGTCCCAGGACTCAGGGGTTGATCAGGTATTCGGAAGAGATGACGGGCCTCTGTCTCTCTGGGAACAGCTTTTAATAAGTGTAAGAGAGAGGTTTGTCAACAGGGAGAGAATGCAGGAGTATCATCATAGAAGACCATGGAAGACCCTTGAGGAGGGAATCCAACAGCTGAGGGAGGTGGCAATATTGGAGGTACTCTTGGGGAGGGATGGACAACATGATAACGACCCCGACAAGGTCAAGTGTACAGGGCAAATGTTGTGGAATCTGGCAAAGCTAGGGCCCTCCCAATACACCATCTTCATTGCAACACTTAATGCTGATGACAACCGAGAGACAGTGGGCTCCATAGCCACCAAACTCAGGAATTATGATAGTATGATCAGTGGCCCAATACAGGCTCAGGTCTCTGCTGTGGTCAAAGACCTCAGAGAGGAGATGATGAGGGAGGTGAGGGAGGAGATGAGGTTGATGAGTGCGGCACCAGTGCGAGTCACAAGCCCCAAAGTCAGAGCCCAGCGCCCCCCAGCCAGGGAGAGAGGGTACACCCCACGATCTGAGCTGTGGTTCTTCCTGTGTGATCATGGAGAAGACATGAGGAAGTGGGATAGGAAACCCACTGCTGCCCTGGCAGCACGGGTACAGCAACTCAAGGAGGGAAATACTAACCGAGGCGGGGGGTCCACTAAAGTGAAGGTAGCCTCAGCCTCCCGTGACCGAGATGCCAGATATTACAGAAGAGAGGACAATCTCTTAGATCCCCTCGAGGGGACCTCTACCATGTACGCCCAAGAAAGAAATGACAACCAGAGCTAGAGGGGCCCTGCCTCTAGCCAGGAAGAGGCACGTGAAAACCGGGTCTTTTGGACAGTGTGGATCCGATGGCCTGGCACATCAGAACCACAAAAATATGAAGCGTTAGTTGATACTGGTGCGCAGTGTACCTTAATTCCATCGAGACATGTGGGGACAGAACCTGTTTCTATTGCCGGGGTGACAGGGGGATCACAGCAATTAACTTTGTTGGAAGCCGAGGTGAGCCTGACCGGGAAGGAGTGGCAGAAACACCCCATTGTGACTGGTCCAGAGGCCCCATGCATTCTGGGCATAGACTTCCTCCGGAATGGCTACTACAAAGACCCAAAGAGACTCAGGTGGGCTTTCGGAATAGCGGCTGTGGAGGCAGAGGGCATCAGGCAACTGAACACCTTGCCTGGACTATCGGAAAATCCAACTGCAGTGGGACTCCTGAGAGTAAAAGAGCAACAAGTGCCAATTGCCACCTCGACAGTGCACCGCCGGCAGTACCGGACAAATTGAGATGCCGTGATCCCCATCCACAAGATGATCCGCGACCTGGAAAGCCAAGGAGTGGTCAGTAAAGCCCACTCACCCTTCAACAGCCCCATCTGGCCTGTGCACAAGTCTGACGGGGAATGGAGATTGACTGTGGACTATCGTGGCTTGAATGAAGTGACTCCACCACTGAGCGCTGCCGTGCCAGACATGCTGGAGCTCCAGTACGAGCTGGAGTCCAAGGCAGCAAAGTGGTATGCCACCATTGACATCGCCAATGCGTTCTTCTCCATCCCTCTGGCAGCGGAGTGCAGGCCTCAGTTCACCTTCACCTGGAGGGGTGTGCAATATACCTGGAATCGGTTACCCCAGGGGTGGAGGCACAGCCTCACGATCTGCCATGGACTGATCCAGGCTGCACTGGAAAAGGGTGAGGCTCCAGAGCATCTCCAATACATCGATGACATCATTGTGTGGGGGAACACGGCAGCAGAAGTATTTGAGAAAGGAGAGAAGATCACCATGATCCTCCTGGAAGCCGGTTTTGCCATCAAGAAAAGCAAAGTCAAGGGACCTGCTCGAGAGATCCAGTTCTTGGGGGTAAAATGGCAAGATGGACGGCGCCAGATTCCCACGGAGGTCATCAATAAGATCACTGCGATGTCTCCTCCAACTAACAAAAAGGAAACTCAAGCTTTCCTAGGGGCCATAGGTTTTTGGAGGATGCACATTCCAGAGCACAGCCAGATTGTGAGCCCTCTCTACCTGGTCACCCGCAAGAAGAACGATTTTCACTGGGGCCCTGAACAGCAACAAGCGTTTGCCCAGATCAAGCAGGAGATCGCTCATGCGGTAGCGCTTGGCCCAGTAAGGACAGGACCAGAGGTGAGGAATGTGCTTTACTCTGCAGCCGGGAACAATGGCTTGTCCTGGAGCCTTTGGCAGAAGGTGCCTGGAGAGACTCGAAGCCGACCGCTGGGATTCTGGAGCCGGAGTTACAGAGCGTCTGAAGCCAACTACACCCCCACAGAGAAGGAAATCTTGGCCGCCTATGAAGGAGTTCAAGCTGCCTCAGAGGTAATTGGCACTGAAGCACAACTCCTCCTGGCACCTCGACTACCAGTGCTGGGGTGGATGTTCAAAGGAAAGGCTCCCTCTACCCACCACGCCACCGATGCCACATGGAGTAAGTGGATCGCACTTATCACACAGCGCGCCCGCATTAGAAATCCGAACCGCCCTGGGATCCTAGAAATAATTACGAACTAGCCAGAAGGTGAGAGTTTTGGTCTCACTGATGAAGAGGAGCAAGAACAAGTGACCCGGGCTGAGGAGGCTCCACCATATAATCAACTGCTAGATGAAGAAAAGTGCTACGCCCTTTTCACTGACGGTTCCTACCGCATCATAGGGATGAACCGGAAGTGGAAAGCAGCTGTGTGGAGCCCCACACGACAGGTTGCAGAAGCCACTGAAGGAGAAGGTGGGTCGAGCCAATTTGCTGAACTCAAAGCTGTTCAGCTGGCCCTGGACATTGCTGAGAGAGAGAAGTGGCCAAAGCTCTATCTCTACACCGATTCGTGGATGGTAGCCAATGCTCTCTGGGGTTGGCTGGAAAGGTGGAAAAAGGCCAACTGGCAGCGTAGAGGAAAGCCAATCTGGGCAGCTGATGAATGGAAAGACATTGCCACTCGGGTAGAGAAGCTACCTGTAAAGGTCCGCCATGTAGACGCCCATGTCCCTAAGAGCCGAGCTAACGAAGAACACCAGAACAACAAGCAGGTAGATCACGCCGCAAAGATTGAGGTGGCACAGATAGATTTAGACTGGCAACACAAAGGGGAGCTGTTCCTAGCCCGATGGGCCCATGATGCCTCAGGCCACCAGGGCAGAGATGCCACCTATAAGTGGGCACGAGACCGATGGGTGGACCTAACCATGGACAGTATCTCCCAGGTGATCCATGATTGTGAGACGTGCGCCACGATCAAACAAGCCAAGCGAGTAAAGCCTCTATGGTATGGCAGACGGTGGTCCAAATACAAGTATGGAGAGGCTTGGCAGATTGATTACATCACACTGCCCCAAACCCGCCAAGGCAAGCGCTATGTTCTCACAATGGTGGAAGCCACCACAGGATGGCTGGAGACCTACCCTGTGCCTCATGCCACTGCCTGGAACACCATCCTGGGCCTCGAAAAACAGGTTCTTTGGAGACATGGTACCCCTGAGAGAATTGAATCCGACAATGGGACTCACTTCAAAAATAGCCTTATAAACACCTGGGCTAGGGAACATGGCATCGAGTGGGTGTACCACATCTCTTACCATGCACCAGCAGCTGGGAAAGTTGAACGGTACAATGGCCTGCTCAAAACCACCTTGAAAGCACTGGGTGGGGGGACGTTCAAGAACTGGGAGACTAATTTGGCAAAGGCCACATGGTTAGTTAACACCCGAGGTTCCTCCAGCCGGGCCGGGCCTGCCCACTCTGACCCCTTGCGAACAACAGATGGAGATAAGGTTCCAGTAGTACACATGAGAGGCATGCTGGGAAAGACTGTTTGGGTAAACTGTGCCTCAAGTAAAGACAATCCCATCCGGGGGGTTGTCTTTGCTCAGGGACCGGGCTGCACCTGGTGGGTGATGCAAAGGGATGGAGAGACCCGATGCATACCTCAAGGAGATCTTGTTTTAGGGTGAACTACTTATGACACTGCGCTTGTATCTGTATCTGCATGTATGCATATACCTCGAAAGTTTAAATTTGATGTAAGGTGTTTGCATGGGAAAAAATTCGGGGTGGAGAATGTTGAAGGTTGGATCTGGTTCTTTTCCTCAGGAATTTTTCTCCCATGGGTTGCTAGGACACAAATGACTAGGTACTTAAGAGAAACAAAGCACAAGGCTGTAGCCTTTCTCCTTGGCAGGGTGGGGCAAAATTGCCCCTCACGGAAGCAGAGCCTGGTAACGCGAGATTTGGAGAGACTGAAAAGCAAGGGCAGAGGGAGGTCACGCCCTCTTGCTCGGGACCCTCGGAGCTGGACGGTCAGAGCTGCTGTCTGCTGAACCCATGGCCCCTGAGAAGCCAGCGCGGAGCTGCCGGTCTGTCTGCTGTGAGTCTCTGCCCTCTGCCCCATCCGGAGCCGACCTGCATGCCACCAGCCCGCTTTTCTCCGCTACATTGTAGCGGGGTTTTTCCCTGCACGTGGAGACCCCTTACCGTCCCAGCTCCCTGGGTCCCGGGATCCTGCTGTGGCACCGACACCAGCTGCCCCTCCCGAGGGTCTGTGGAGCAAGGGCTCTCCTCCATCCCTCCGTGCTTCGGGCAGTCGCCATTCGCCGTGTGCTACCTGAGCTCACGCCAGAGCGCCCCCTGCAGCCACCGGGGAATCACCACACCCAGAGCGCCCCCTGCAGGCTGTGACTGGAACTGCACCAAAGGGAAAAGGTGCCTGAAGCTGAGCAGGCTGCCACTGGGTTTCTGGTTCTGTTTGTTGGTTAACGTTATAGTTGTTGTTATTTGTTATCTTTGTTTTAGATAGTAGTAAAGAACTGTTATTCCTATTCCCATATCTTTGCCTGAGAGCCTCTTGATTTCAAATTTATAATAATTCGGAGGGAGAGGGGTTACAGTTTCCCATCCCAAGGGAGGCTCCTGCCTTCCTTAACAGACACCTGTCCTTCAAACCAGGACACCTCCCAAGGTAAAAGAATGACTGTGAAACAAATTCTGGCCCCCTGCTCACTCTCTCCTCACTTACTGCTTCAAGGTAGATCACAGCATAACCCTTCTATGCCTTTTTGCCAAAGGATCCTCACAGTGCTCCTGCAGCTTTTGGTGCAGGGAAAACAACTGCTTGGGAAAGCTCACAGTCTTGTGTACTGGCGATACAACTCTATCAAAGTGAAGCAGCTCAGAGTGGTGGATTAAAACAAAACACACCAGGGCAACACACAGCTCAAGGGAAACTTTGCCTTTAACCCACCTGGTTTAGAAACTTCTGATTCGCACCTTTGTTTTTTTAAATACATTTACAATTATGTACACTCTCACACTTGCATTCACCCAACATGAGCGGTTACCCTGGAGAGAATATGGAGGTGTGTCTCTAGGAAGCGAGTGTTATTCCTCACAGCTCCTGGTCACATTTGTCATCTCCCTCCCAGCAGAGGTGTTGGGCATTCTTGACTTTTGGGAGCATGCAGCAGGGCAATATGAAGAGAAAATAATGGCTTCAAATATAACATTGTTACAATTTTTTTAATTTCAAATTTTTTTTGCTATGTTTCTTTCATACAAATTCATGTCAGTTCCAGAATGCAAGTTTTTAATTTTAAAATAAATTAGGGAGTTGTGTCCTGATTATGTCTAAAATACACAGGTGAATTGCTCTGTGTTAGATCTTGCTTCTCCACAGTGACAACTGGCTCAGCGCACATGTCAATATTTTAGAATGACATAGATAAGCTAACTAGAAACAGCTTTATTATATCATTTGAGATAAATAACCATGGATTTTTAAGTCAATCTTGATTTAAAAATAGGCATCTAAATTAGCATTCAGTCCTGTGAGTTGCCACAGTAGTGCCAGAATACCTTTATGTATAGCTCTCCAAAAGTCAGTTGCTCTGCTCAGCATTCCAGGGAGCATACTGACTTTAATATGAAAGTATACATTCAGGATATCCTTGTGAGAATCACAAAAGTGACTAAAGAATGCCACTCTCTACTGATCTTATTGTAGACCATGCTCTTAAATCACTCTCAGGCTTTGAAAATTCATTTACATTTTGGCCATCCAAATTTGAGAGATTTGTCCATGGCTGTGGAGGCAAAGAGACCAAGTATCATTAAGTTCTTTAGGCACCAAATTGTAATTATAGGTTAGGGGGACAGAGGGGCATTATTAGGGGCTTTTTTTAGATCAGTGGGTTTTATTTTCCTTTCCCTTGGGGACAAATTGCCTATATTTAAAATCAAGTTTTTACGGTGGAGTGTTTAGCTGTGAATGAATACAGTTGTCTATACATCCATAAACATGGGTTTAACATCTGTATGTACACAATCATTAAAGTCACTATAGTTCTAAAAATTATGTAATAATTAAATTAAAAAATGGATCAGTGAAAGCAGTAAGCTGCACAATGAAAAAGTGTGCTGTCATGTGAATATTATTTGAATAGTCTTGCTCTGAATTAGTCAGCAAAATGTCCACTGAACTCCACAGAAGCTCTGTGTAAATAAGCAGTAAAAATCATGGACTCTTTTCTGTAGTACAAAAAGTTTAATTTTATAGAACAGTGAAATCAAATCTTCTTGTCTCCTCAGAAATCAATTTTTTAAGTTAATGGTCTAACTTAAACCCCATTAGCTATGGGGCAACACTATGGCTATAGAAGTACAATAGTTTAATTGTAATGTGGTCCAAATACAAAAGACACTGAAAATATCTTTTTAACCAACCAGTTCCTGCCACAAAAATACACTGCAACTTCAATGGCAGTTAAGATACAGGCATTAAAATCGATTGTTAATGACTACACAGTTGAGCCCTGTTGTGCAGTTGCTGCTCACACACGCTCGCTCAAGGGGCAGGTGCTGCCTGCCAGGCTTGGAGGGATTCCTGGGCTCTTCCCAGAGCTGCCACCACCACTGTGAGGTCCTGCATCCTCTCCTGCAGTCCCTGAACCCAGGTTAGCTCCTGCCAGCTGGTTGCCCCCAACACCAAGAAGTAGAATAATCCCTAGAAGCAGGTAGGTGCCTCTCCCAATACTCACCCCAGCTCCTCAGCTGTACCATGAGAGGCAGACATGACCATACAGCTGGAGGCCAGTAACACCAAGAGAAGCAAGCACGGGGGTTTCACAGCTCCTGCTTCCCTTCCCATGAAGGGAGGGGACAAAGTTTGCTTCTTAAGGAACTACTAGAAATTTGCTTCTGTATTTGACTTTCAATGGCTGTTGTAGACAGGGAAAAGTTTGCGTAACACCACCTCCTTCTCAGAAATAAACATGTTTTATGGACTGAGGTGAAAGCTTTAGGTATTACTTTAACAGTTTAGGATTCTCAAAAATATATGAGAAAATCTGCCCTGGAAGCTATAGCATAATAATATTCATAATATATACATATCAAGATAAAATTAATACAAGATGAGATGACACTTTCATCACAGCAGGGAGACTCAAGCAAAGAACTTGAATATGGATCAAGGCTTTCTGTATTTAATAGGGCAACTCAGGTCTATGTGGTGTTGAAGACATATTTACCTTGGACTGAGATTAAAAAATTCTGTGATCGGGATAGGCTCATATAATGCAATTAATACCTCCAAATTAAGAATAACTAGAAATCATGCTAAGACCACTAAGCTTTTTTTTAATTCTTACAGTACTAGTTATATACTAGAACCTTCAGGGACGCACTTTTGCCTCTTTAAACCTAGTTTAAAACACTGCTACAAGTGATATGGGCATATTTGAATCTTCATATTCAAATACTTTCAAACGTGGGAATTACATCCTCAAGTCCTGTTCAGGGAACATGCATTTTCTCTCACACTGTATTATTCTCTGTGTAATATTAAAGCATTCACCTAACCCTTCATGAGAGGCAAGTATCGGAGGACACCAGTAATGACAAATGAACTACAATTAGCATGACATTTTCCTGGTTTAATTGTTCTTTACTTGAAAGCTGCTAAAACACTTTGAAAGTTCTCACAAACAAATTTTTATTGCACTGCACAAAACCAAATGCAAGGAGGCTGGGGTTCCAACAGCAGCTTACAATTTTTAGTAACAACACTGGGAGAAGTTAATAGTGCTTCTGATATGACCAAGCAAGGAAGAGATCCAATATAACAAAAGTTGTTCAGGGACAAAAAATTCAGACAGATAAAACACTTGGACACTGAAACAGAGCTGCTTTCTTAAGTACTGAAGATGCTATCCTAACAGCATTGCAAAACTTAAGATATAATAGGACATTGTTGTGGAGTAACCTTAGCTGAAAAACTCCTGGTACAGAAAGGAGGAGGTGGAGCCAGAAATGAGGTATCCAAAAGAAGGTATTACAGTTTCCGCCTCCAGAACTCATAAAACCAGGAGAGAACCTGGAGAAGTCCTCTTTTAGACTTCCAGTGGACCGAGAGAAGACGTTGTTTTCTTCCCCCCGCGCCATCTGGTGGGGTCTGGCTAAGCCGTGTAGCATGGCTGTTGGTCGAGATGGCACAGGGGGGAGGGGGAATAGGTAAACCCGACCTGGACTCTCGGCAGAAACAGTTCAGCCAAGCCAACATGACAACTATGGTAGGCAGCACTGGGCCCTGTGGCTCTGGGCCCCGTTCTGTTGCCCCAGGCCGAGGCGACTCAGCTTCGCCAGCCCCACTGTTTTCCCTGTGGCACGGGGCGGTGGGGAGAGGGCTTGGGGCAAGCCCCGTAGAGCTTGGGAGCACCCCGCCGGCTGGCTCGGCACAGGAGAGAGAAAAGGCTCGGACTGGGCCCCTCCTACAGCTCGGACGCGGCCCCGCCGACCGGCCCTGTGCCTGGTCCCCTTCCAACTCCCCTGCAGCCTGGGCCCAGCCCTGCCGGGTCCCTGTGACCCAGATGCAGCTTGGATGGAGAACGGCGCAGACGAACTCCTCTCCCTCAGCTCAAATGCTGAGGATACTACACTTGAACAACGCAGATGGAGGTCATGTGGCCATCACCCGGCCAAAAGACAAATTAACTGTTTTTTCTTTCAATATAAGAATAAGACTTGAAAACATCCGTTTCCCCCCACACAGAAAGAAAAGGAATGAAGACCCTTACAACAGGTACAACATAAAGACTCCAAGTTAATGAATGTAGCAAAGCTTATATTTAGAAAAAGAAGAGATGAAGAGTGCCTTGAGGCTGAAAATTCTCTTGTAAAAACATGTTGATAAACTCGGCTATAATATACCCTTGTAATATATGAACAACGGACTGAAAGAGTGAAAAAAGGGGGACGTAATGTTCTAGTTATAAACAGTGGACTAAGACTCTTGTACAAAGATTCCTTGCCCCGGGAATAATAGAAGAAGACTTGTGTTGCCGAGAATAGAGAAAGGGGATTTTGTTGCCATTGTAACAGAAATGTTCATCCTCAAAAGAATACCTCAGTGACCATCATATGTCCATTGGTAGTAGCCCTGGGAAAGCTACTAAAGTGGGAAGGGTTCCAGAAAAGCAAATATTTTTCCTTCGAGGGATTGCTTACTGGGAGGCTGACAACCATAGGAACTATGTTTCCTATGGAGAATCAACATAATAGAAGAAGAAAAAACTTCTCTCCCTACATGAACTAAGAAAATAACTGTTTCCAGAGGTGGTAATTTAACTACAAGTCGAAGTGTTGCCTTTTTTATGGTCAGTGGGAAAGAAATGAAGAGGTGGGGGGGAGGGGGGGGGGGAAAGGTGTTTTAAAGGTTTTGTTCTTGATGCCTTAGGTTTTAACTTCTTATTTTTTTACATCAGGACTGCTCTAAAACTCCATAAATTGTCATCTAGTGTTCTGTTACTGTCATTTAGATGAAACAATTTCTCTCGGGGCTGGAGTTTCAAGGACATACTGTTTTTTTCCAAAAGCCCAAAATGTAAACACCCATGGACAGCAGCGAAGAGAAGAAGGGGACAAGCTGGGGATGGGACTTCAAGACCCGAAACTGTAATTGGACAATGGGTTTCTGATATGCAGATGAACCAAAGGTATATCTGTCCCAAAAACACGTGCTAGGTGTCCATTTTGGGTGTAGTCTCTGAGAGACTCTTGCATGGCCCAAAGTGTACCTTGTTTTAATAAATACTTCTTTTATTCTCTTAACTCTGTCCAGCCTCTGTTTCAGGTCAGCCTTTTGTAAGGCATCAGAATTGGCGACCCAGATGGGACGGGAGGCTTCTGAAAAACCCCTGGACCCCAGAGGAAATCCAGCCCCCGCCCCCGCCCCCACTCTTCACCAGCACGGGAAGAGGAGGCTTCGACCACAGTCCAGACGGTATCAGAGCCGAAGGATCCTTGGACCTGACTCAGAGGCACATGAGTAACGGAATAAAAGCAGTATTCTGTTTGTTTTAGTCTGTGAGGGAGGGGGTCAAGAGATCATTGATCTCTTAGAGTTTGTTTAGCATCTTTGGGGCTCAATAAAGTGTCCCAAGGGGGCTGTGGCGTACTTGCCACTTCCCCCTCTGGTTGTTTTAGCTCGTGAGAGCTTAGTGCTGCTGCAGCAGCAATTTGGCTTGGAGCCAAGGGTGGGGCAGTGGTTTAAGCTGCTGCCTGCTGGCACCAAGCTCGGGAGTTCGAATCCCCCTCCTACTTGTTTGCGTTGCTACCTGCTTAGTGTATCATTTATAACTACTCACGATGGGTTGCAACTTTTCTTGTTCAGATGATGCTCAAATACCTAAGGATTCACCATTAGGTCTAGTCTTAGAAAACTGGCAAAAATTAACCGGGACGAGCAAACAGTTTACAAAACCTGAGATTATACGGTTGTCTAAAACCATTTGGCCAACTTTTAATTTAAAAGACAATCAAAGGTGGCCTAAACTTGCTAGCTTGGATGAAGAACTGATACTGGATTTAACATCTCGCGTGTGTGAATGACACTACTTCCAAGAAACTGAGTATTTGAGATTCTTTTTAGTTATAGCACAAGATGAGCAGCTGCAGAAACCTAAATCACAGTATGTGTTGTTCTTAAGGAAAAAAGAGAAAAAGAGTGAAGGGAAACCGCCCATATTAAATCCGGTGTGCAGTAACAAAGACGAAGCAGAGTCAGATCTGGTAGCACCGGCACTAAGAGCTAATCCAGCGCCGGCCCCGGGGGGGGGCCCAGCCGCGGCCGGCCCAGGGGCTGCTCTAGCCCCGGCGGGGGGGGGAGCCCAGGCCCAGGCCGTTCCGGGTGCGCAAGCAGCGGCGGCGCCGGCGGCGCCGGCCGCCCCTGCCCCCCCCACCATGTCTGCCCCGCTGGTGCCCACATCTTCTGCGCATGTGCACACCGCGACCGCCCCGGCCCCGCCCCCTCTACAGCCACCGTTCCAATCAGGGGCAGGGGAGGGGGAGAGGGGAGTCGCAGCTTCCACAGAATCCCTGTCAGTGAAGAAGGAAGAATACTGCCTTTGCCGATCAAAGCAGATGCAGGCCCCTGTGCCGCCTCCCCCTTGGGAGCTGGAGCCGCCTGCGCTTTGCCCCTGCTTTCAGGAGGCCTCCCCCTTCTTCGCAACCCCGCGCGCGCCTTGGTGGGAGGGGCCAGGGGGAGGGGAATGCCAGCGGGTGCAGCCAACGGCACCACCCCTGGAGGTGGGGCCGAGGGGCAGAGCTTTCTACCGAGAGGGCAGAGAGGGGACCTCCTCCAGGGAGAGCCGAGCCCCTCCCGCTCTCAGGCCTGTGAGCTGCCATAGCAACGTCGCGCGCCGAGGAGCTGGCTCAGGGGATGACGTCATCAAAGCAAGCGACCCGGCCATAAGCGCTGTACGCCGCAGCAGATCTCGGGCTGCGATTCCTAAGATTAGAACTGATCCAGGTAAATTTAACACAGCTGATTCACAATCGGACAGCTCTTCCTCTGATAGCTCTTCTGAAGAGGAAGATGAAATCTTAGCTGCCCTAAGCAGGCGAAGGAAGGGAAGGATAGCCCGAAGGGCCATACGAGAACGCAGTCCTGTGGCAAAACGTACTAGATCAAAAAAGGAAAAAAGAGAAGAACCAGTTCTACAAGCCCCATTACGGCAAGCAGTTGGCAACCAAGGGCCAATATATGTAAAGGTTCCATACTCCCTTATTGAGTTGGAACAGTGGAAAACCACTGTAGGACAGTATAAAGAAAACCCAGATAAGGTTGCCAAGCTAGCGGATAGAGCTATTAGCACACAAAACCCTGACTGGACAGATCTGAACTCTATGTTAGATACATTGCTTGATCCCACTGAAAGGCAAATGGTTAATAATGCTATTACAACATCGTTAGAATCAGGCATAGCAAATGGATCGATCCAAGGTACTGTTGCTGAAATATATCCTTTAAGTGATCCTAACTGGGATCCAAACATCCCAGAGCAGATGGCAAGACTAAAACGGTATCAAAATCTCATAGTATATGGGTTAAAACATGGGGTCCCTAAAGCTCTAAATTGGTCAAAGCTTTACGCAGTACAGCAAAACTATGACGAATCACCCACTGATTTTTTTAATAAGTTGAGAGAAACTGCTATCAAATATACAAGTCTAGATCCTGATTCAGCTGATGGAAAAGCACACCTAGTCCTCTTGTTTATGGGTCAAGCAGCAGATGATATAAGAAGGAAGCTACAGAAGTTAGAGGGGGTTTGAGACATAGATAGAATGCTAGAAGTAGCCTGGAGAGTATATCGAGACAGGGGCTCAAATGAAGGAGTTAGACGACAACCTAGCAAAAAGACAATCCAAGAAAAGTCATCCAAAAAAACTTCCCCTACAGACAAAGATCAGTGTGCCTATTGTAAAAAGTGGGGACATTGGAAAAATGATTGTCCCGTGTTGAAGCAAAGGTCCCCAGTTCCCCAGCTCCCGATCGAACAAGGCTCGGGGTCATGCTCAGAATGATGGGAACCGAAGGCTTCTTCCCCAGCAGAACCTTTGGTTATAGCTAAGCTGGGGTCAGATAACATCGAATTTTTGGTAGATACTGGAGCAGCATTGTCCGTACTAAATACCATGGAAGGGAAACTGAGTCAAAACACTGTACATGTTGTTGGGGCGACAGGGGTAAGCGAAACACGGCCTTTCTTCCAACCTTTAAAATTCAAATTGGGCAAACACTGGGTAACTCATCAATTCCTTTACATGCCTAACTCCCCTAAACCATT
>JAVTVJ010011351.1:0-14638 GCA_034509425.1 Eopsaltria australis | reverse complement strand
AACCTCTTATTTTTTCATCAAGACTGCTCTAAAACTCCATAAATTGTCATCTAGTGTTCTGTTACTGTCATTTAGACGAAACAATTTCTCTCGGGGCTGGAGTTTCAAGGACATACAGTTTTTTCCAAAAGCCCAAAATGTAAACACCCATGGACAGCAGCGAAGAGAAGAAGGGAACAAGCTGGGGATGGGACTTCAAGACCCGAAACTGTAATTAGACAATGGGTTTCTGATATGCAGATGAACCAAAGGTATATCTGTCTCAAAAACACGTGCTAGGTGTCCATTTTTGGGTGTAGTCTCTGAGAGACTCTTGCATGGCCCAAAGTGTACCTTGTTTTAATAAATACTTCTTTTATTCTCTTAACTCTGTCCAGCCTCTGTTTCAGGTCAGCCTTTTGTAAGGCATCAGAATTGGCGACTCTGGTGGGACGGGAGGCTTCTGAAAAAACCCCTGGACCCCAGAGGAGATCCAGCCCCCGCCCCCGCCCCCACTCTTCACCAGCACGGGAAGAGGAGGCTTCGACCACAGTCCAGACGGTATCAGAGGCGAAGGATCCTTGGACCTGACTCAGAGGCACGTGAGTAACGGAATAAAAGCAGTATTCTGTTTGTTTTAGTCTGTGAGGGAGGGGGTCAAGAGATCGTTGATCTCTTAGAATTTGTTTAGCATCTTTGGGGCTCAATAAAGTGTCCCAAGGGGGCTGTGGCGTACTTGCCACTTCCCCCTCTGGTTGCTTTAGCTCGTGAGAGCTTAGTGCTGCAGCAGCAGCAATTTGGCTTGGAGCCAAGGGTGGGGCAGTGGCTTAGGCTGCTGCCTGCTGGCACCAAGCTCAGGAGTTCGAATCCCCCTCCTACTTGTTTGCCTTGCTACCTGCTTAGTGTATCATTTATAACTACTCACGATGGGTTGCAACTTTTCTTGTTCAGATGATGCTCAAATACCTAAGGATTCACCATTAGGTCTAGTCTTAGAAAACTGGCAAAAATTAACCGGGACGAGCAAACAGTTTACAAAACCTGAGATTATACGGGTGTCTAAAACCATTTGGCCAACTTTTAATTTAAAAGACAATCAAAGGTGGCCTAAACTTGGTAGCTTGGATGAAGAACTGATACTGGATTTAACATCCCGCCTGTGTGAACAGCACTACTTCCCAGAAACTGAGTATTTGAGATTCTTTTTAGTTATAGCACAAGATGAGCAGCTGCAGAAACCTAAATCACAGTATGTGTTGTTCTTAAGGAAAAAAGAGAAAAAGAGTGAAGGGAAACCGCCCATATTAAATCCGGTGTGCAGTAACAAAGACGAAGCAGAATCAGATCTGGTAGCACCGGCACTAAGAGTTAATCCAGCGCCGGCCCCGGGGGGGGCCCAGCCGCGGCCGGCCCAGGGGCTGCTCTAGCCCCGGCGGGGGGGGGAGCCCAGGCCCAGGCCGTTCCGGGTGCGCAAGCAGCGGCGGCGCCGGCGGCGCCGGCCGCCCCGGCCGCCCCTGCTCCCCCCGCCATGTCTGCCCCGCCGGTGCCCGCGTCTTCTGCGCATGCGCACGCCGCGACCGCCCCGGCCCCACCCCCTCTACAGCCACCGTTCCAATCAGGGGCAGGGGAGGGGGAGAGGGGAGTCGCAGCTTCCACAGAATCCCTGTCAGTGAAGAAGGAAGAATACTGCCTTTGCCGATCGAAGAAGATGCAGGCCCCTGTGCCGCCTCCCCCTTGGGAGCCGGAGCCGCCTGCGCTTTGCCCCTGCTTTCAGGAGGCCTCCCCCTTCTTCGCAACCCCGCGCGCGCCTGGGTGGGAGGGGCCAGGGGGAGGGGAATGCCAGCGGGTGCAGCCAACGGCACCACCCCTGGAGGTGGGGCCGAGGGGCAGAGCTTTCTACCGAGAGGGCAGAGAGGGCACCTCCTACCGGGAGAGCCGAGCCCCTCCCGCTCTCAGGCCTGTGAGCTGCCATAGCAACGTCGCGCGCCGAGGAGCTGGCTCAGGGGATGACGTCATCAAAGCAAGCGACCCGGCCGTAAGCGCTGTACGCCGCAGCAGATCTTGGGCTGCGATTCCTAAGATTAGAACTGATCCAGGTACATTTAACACAGCTGATTCACAATCGGATAGCTCTCCCTCTGATAGCTCTTCTGAAGAGGAAGATGAAATCTTAGCTGCCCTAAGCAGGCGAAGGAAGGGAAGGATAGCCCGAAGGGCCATACGAGAACGCAGTCCTGTGGCAAAACGTACTAGATCAAAAAAGGAAAAAAGAGAAGAACCAGTTCTACAAGCCCCATTACGGCAAGCAGTTGGCAACCAAGGGCCAATATATGTAAAGGTTCCATACTCCCTTATTGAGTTGGACCAGTGGAAAACCACTGTAGGACAGTATAAAGAAAACCCAGATAAGGTTGCCAAGCTAGTGGATAGAGCTATTAGCACACAAAACCCTGACTGGACAGATCTGAACTCTATGTTAGATACATTGCTTGATCCCACTGAAAGGCAAATGGTTAATAATGCTATTACAACATCGATAGAATCAGGCATAGCGAATGGATCGATCCAAGGTACGGTTGCTGAAATATATCCTTTAAGTGATCCTAACTGGGATCCAAACATCCCAGAGCAGATGGCAAGACTAAAACGGTATCAAAATCTCATAGTATATGGGTTAAAACATGGGGTCCCTAAAGCTCTAAATTGGTCAAAGCTTTACGCAGTACAGCAAAACTATGACGAATCACACACTGATTTTTTTAATAGGTTGAGAGAAACTGCTATCAAATATACAAGTCTAGATCCTGATTCAGCTGATGGAAAAGCACACCTAGTCCTCTTGTTTATGGGTCAAGCAGCAGATGATATAAGAAGGAAGCTACAGAAGTTAGAGGGAGTTCGAGACATAGATAGAATGCTAGAAGTAGCCTGGAGAGTATATCGAGACAGGGGCTCAAATGAAGGAGTTAGACGGCAACCTAGCAAAAAGACAATCCAAGAAAAGTCATCCAAAAAAACTTCCCCTACAGACAAAGATCAGTGTGCCTATTGTAAAAAGTGGGGACATTGGAAAAGTGATTGTCCCGTGTTGAAGCAAAAGTCCCCAGTTCCCCAGCTCCCGATCGAACAAGGCTCGGGTTCATGCTCAGAATGATGGGAACCGAAGGCTTCTTCCCCAGCAGAACCTTTGGTTATAGCTAAGCTGGGGTCAGATAACATCGAATTTTTGGTAGATACTAGAGCAGCATTTTCCGTACTAAATACCATGGAAGGGAAACTGAGTCAAAACACTGTACATGTTGTTGGGGCGACAGGGGTAAGCGAAACACGGCCTTTCTTCCAACCTTTAAAATTCAAATTTGGCAAACACTGGGTAACTCATCAATTCCTTTACATGCCTAACTCCCCTAAACCATTATTAGGGAGAGATTTGCTAGAGAAATTAGAAGCAGAAATTAAATTCAAAAGGGGGGAGGGAATACAAGTTGTAATTCCTGAATCTAAATTTGTCGAAGTTGCTGCACTTTTCATACAGGACAAACGTGGTGAAATCCCCATTGAAGTTGAAAAAGCTGTCAATCCAATAGCATGGGCCAGTGATATCCCAGGAAGATCCAAACAAGCAGAGCCTGTGAGTATTACTCTCAAACCAGGAGCCACACCGGTAAGGAAAAAACGATACCCTTTGAAATTAGAAAGTCGTAAAGGATTAGCACCCATAATTGAAAAATTCCTCCAACATGGGTTATTAGTGCAATGTGAGTCCAGATTTAATACCCCCATACTTGCTATTAAGAAAGCAGATGGTAAGAGCTATCGATTAGTTCAAGATCTGAGAGCAATTAACAGAATTACTGAAGACATACACCCTGTTGTGGCAAACCCATATACCCTTTTGACTGCACTGACAGACGAATTAGGGTGGTTTACTGTCATAGACCTGAAGGATGCCTTTTTCTGCATTCCTGTGCATAAAAACAGCCAAGAGCTTTTTGCTTTTGAGTGGGAGAATCCTGAGACAGGGAGGAAAAGCCAACTTACTTGGACCGTTTTGCCCCAGGGGTACAAAAACAGTCCCACAGTGTTTGGAAATCAGCTAGCAAAGGACCTAGAGGACTGGAAAAGACAAGAGCCAGAGGGAGTTATTCTTCAATATGTGGATGATATCCTGATTGCGGCTAAAACCAGAGATGACTGCATTAAATTTACCATCAGTTTATTAAACTTTTTGGGACTGAGTGGGTACAGAGTTTCTAAAGACAAAGCACAGATTGTCAAAGAAGCAGTAATTTACTTGGGGCTCGAGATCTTTCGTGGACATCGACAGCTCAGCAAAGAACGGAAAGAAGCCATCTGTCAACTCCCAGAGCCCCGCACTGTGAGGGAGATGCAAGCTTTCCTAGGAATGGTAGGTTGGTGTCGTTTGTGGATAGCAAATTATGGACTGCTGGTAAAACCCCTATATGGAGCATTAAAAGCAGCTGAAAATGGAATAATCATATAGACAGAAAATACAAGGGCAGCTTTTAAACAGCTGAAACACTCCCTAATGTCAGCTCCAGCACTGGGATTGCCAGACTTAACTAAATCTTTTGAACTGTTTACTTATGAAAGATTGAATGTTGCTTTAGGGGTACTAGCTCAACGTCTCGGGAACCAACGGAGAGCTGTGGCTTACTTTTCCAAAAAGCTAGACAATGTTGCCCAAGGGTGGCCAGGGTGTTTGAAAGCCGTGGCAGCTACTGTTGTCTTGATCCAAGAGGCCCGAAAACTCACCCTTGGACGGCACAGTGTAGTGTATGTACCCCATGCTGTAGCAGCTGTGCTCGAGCAAAAGGGGGGACATTGGCTGTCCAGCAACCGGATGCTTAAATATCAATCATTGTTACTAGAACAGGATGATGTCACCTTAAAAACAACTTCTGTTGTTAATCCTGCCATGTTTCTGTCTTCCACGTTAACTGACAATGTCCCTGAGCATGATTGTTTGCAGACAATAGAAGAGGTCTACTCCAGCCGAACAGATCTGAAGGATGTGCCCCTAGACAATCCAGACTGGGAGCTTTTTACAGACGGAAGCAGCTTTATGAGAAATGGTAAAAGGATGACAGGCTATGCAGTGACCACTCAAGACAAGGTAATTGAGGCGAAGGCCCTGCCAGCAGATGTGTCATCACAGAAAGCTGAGCTGATTGCACTGACAAGAGCCCTGGACCTGAGTGAAGGGAAGAAGGTAAATATATGGACCGACTCTAAATATGCGTTTGGTGTCGTCCATGCCCATGGAGCCATCTGGAAAGAAAGAGGACTGCTGAACGCTCAAGGTAATCAAATTAAACACGCTGAACAAATACTTGCCCTCTTGGAGAGCGTTAGAAAACCCACGGAAGTAGCTATTATGCACTGCAGGGGTCACCAGAAAGGGAAAACCACTCCAGAATTGGGAAATCGCTTTGCTGACAAAGCGGCAAAAGGAGTTGCAGAAAAAGGTATCCTTGCAATAATTCCCAAAAAGGAAGTTAACTTATCAGGGATCATCCCAAAGTATGATCAAGCAGATCAGAAGCTTATTAAATCTCTCAAGGCTGAGATCACAGAAGGTGGGTGGGCTGTCACACCAACAAATCAAGTTGTAGTCCCACCCCTGATTCTTCGAGAGCTAGCTCAGAGAGAACATGAAAACACACATTTTGGGACTGAAAACCTTCTAAAACATCTAAAAAAGGTAGTAATAGGAAGAAGAATGACTGAAATTGTACAAACAGTAGTAAGCAAATGTGAAGTTTGCTGCAAAAACAACCCTGATACAAGGAAAAGAGTTGTGTTAGGAGTAACAAAAGCAGGGGATCTTCCTGGAGATTACTGGCAAATAGATTTTGCTGAATTACCACGTAGAGAGGGATACCGGTACATACTGGTATTAGTTGACATTTTTAGTGGATGGCCTGAAGCTTACCCCTGTCGCACTAACACAGCCAAAGAAGTGGTAAAGATTTTGCTCAATCATATAATTCCAAGGTTCGGGGTTCCCCTGGGAATGTCATCGGATAGGGGACCACACTTTGTTGCCACAGTAATTAAAGAAATCAGTCAGATTTTGGGAATTACTTGGGATCTGCATACACCTTATAGACCCCAAGCGAGTGGTAAAGTTGAACGTATGAATGGAACCCTTAAAACACAAATTAGCAAAATTTGTCAAGAAACATCTATGACATGGGTTCAAGCCCTGCCTATAGCTTTACTAAGGATCCGCATACAGCCAAGGCGGAGGGATAACATCAGTCCCTATGAAATACTTTATGGTAGGCCATACCAGATTCCACACATTCCAGGGGAAATTCATATAAAAGGGAAACTTGATTTACAGAGATATCTAATGGCTTTAGGTTCCACTTTGCAGAAGCTCCAGAATTACATCGTGCTATCCAGACCCATCGGACTGGACACACCTGCACATCTTTTCCAACCTGGAGACTGGGTTTATATCAAGTGGTGGGACAATGAACCTCTACAAGCTAAGTGGAAAGGACCATTCCAAGTCCTGCTAACTACCCTCACTGCTGTCAAAGTCTCTGGCAAAGGACCCTGGATCCACTACTCCAGAGTCAAGAAAGCTTCTGCTCCTGAAACAACTGAGAAAACAAAGAGTGATGCAGAAGAGAGCGTGATTTAAATAATGCTTCAGTGCTTAAAGAACTGCTCATAGTAATCATAGTCACAATTCTTCTATATCTACTGTTGTTAAATATTTACTGTTATTAAGTGTATATTATTAATAGATTATTAATCTAGATTATTAATATATAGTAGATATTTAGAATAGAGACTTGACAAGGTAGAAGCCTTGTCAAGCCTCTAAAAGGGGGGAAATGATGCCTTAGGTTTTAACCTCTTATTTTTTTCATCAAGACTGCTCTAAAACTCCATAAATTGTCATCTAGTGTTCTGTTACTGTCATTTAGACGAAACAATTTCTCTCGGGGCTGGAGTTTCAAGGACATACAGTTTTTTCCAAAAGCCCAAAATGTAAACACCCATGGACAGCAGCGAAGAGAAGAAGGGAACAAGCTGGGGATGGGACTTCAAGACCCGAAACTGTAATTGGACAATGGGTTTCTGATATGCAGATGAACCAAAGGTATATCTGTCTCAAAAACACGTGCTAGGGGTCCATTTTTGGGTGTAGTCTCTGAGAGACTCTTGCATGGCCCAAAGTGTACCTTGTTTTAATAAATACTTCTTTTATTCTCTTAACTCTGTCCAGCCTCTGTTTCAGGTCAGCCTTTTGTAAGGCATCACTATGTTGCCTTTTCCCCAGCCTGGAAAAGAAACTCGAGATCATTTTAGCAAGGAGGTAATATAAAAGGGGATCTTTATTTTTTTAAGGTCTTCAGGAGCAGTTATGGAAAGGTGTCCATAAAAGCCCAGCCCCTCCAGGGGTGAGTACATATTTATAGCTTTTAGGAAATTAGCATAATTGATTAAGAGCACCAATAAGGAGAACAAGTGGCGATTCAATTCCCCCTCAGGTCCAGCCCCTTCCCTGGAGCCCCCCTCTCAGCACTGGCTGCACTCTGCTTATGAAAATGTACCTCAGAGTTGTTCTCGGCCTTGGTTCCCAGGAAGAACTGAGATAGGACAGGGCCTTGCAACCCCCTGGGGCTTGGAGCTCTGGAATTTGTTTTGTCTTTCTGCTTAGGGCAAGGCTATGGAAAGGTACTGGAAAAACTAGCTATTAATATAGTAGGCTACAGAGCCACAAAAATATGGGCAGAGAGTACAGAGAACATATAAAAGAAAAAAGGCAGAAACCAAACGGCATCATTCCCCCCTTTTTTAGAGACTAACAAGACTCTGTCTTGTCTAGTCTCTACTCTGCATTCAACCATACCTCTGGTTTATACAACTGGCTATCCCACTAGTTGTTACACAGATGCTAATTATAACTACAGTTACTATGAACATTTCTTTTATCTAGGTTCAGTTTGGTAACCATGAAGTGAGTGTACTGAAGATATTCAAGGTTCAGTAAGCTCTTTTGAGAGTTACTTGGTGTAGAATTTGAGTTTGCTTTCAAATTTCAACCAAATTTCTAAAAAAATTTTTCATTCAGATTTGCATAAGAACAACAACTAGTGTTAATGATTTTGTGGCTAGTAGGAAATTAAGAGCTATTTTGTTTTGTCAACAGCCTTTAATATGATTAAACATGACATTTGGAATCACAGCTCCATGGGCACAGGCCCAATCTTTATCTTGGGGCAAAACTTACCAGGCCAGATTCTCAACTTTGACAAGTTGTCCTTATGAAGAGCTTTTGGATACATTTTGGACTAGAGTTACATGCAAATTTTAGGACCAAATTTGAATCACGGTTACCAACTGTACAGATAAGAGGTACAAAAGAACAGTTTAAATCATATCATCTCAATTTGTATCAGTCTCTGTTTTCTGGCTGTCTATGGAGCAGACGTCTTCTTAACTCTGGAGCAGTGAATTCAAGGCTCTCTGCCAGCAGCTTTGGATTTGGTGAGGGTAGTCAGGACTTGGAATGACTCTTTTTACTTAGCTCGTAAGATTACTGTCCCTTCATTCAACATAGACTCAGTCTCTAGGCTTGAATAGTTGCTAGTCTTCCTTCCTTCTAGATGACTTTGCTCAGTTCTAGATCTTTCATTGATATAATCAGTTCAGCTTTTTGTGATGGTACATTTGATGGTAACACTTTTCTCATGGTTACCTGGTTCGTGGTTGTTACTGCATAACCTGTCTTTTGTTTGCCATCTCGCATGAAGCTGCTCTCATCTGCATACAGCTCCCAGGCTGGCACATCTTTCAGGTCTGCTCTGCTGGAATAATGGTCTGCAAACAGTCAGACTTAAATACATTATCAGTTAGTGCTGGGAACAGACATACTAGGATTGACAGCAAACGTTTTCAGAATAACATTATCCAGTTTCAGTAGCATGGCATAGGGTCCATGTCTTCTATGTTCACAGAACAAACTTACAGTGGGTTGCATGCAACTGTTGGATGTATCAATTCTTGGCTGCTGGTTGGATGCAGCAATTTTCAGTTGCTGACTGCCCTAGTTCTCCAGTTTCAGGATTATTTTACATAATAGTAAAGAGTCCTTGGTCTTTTTTACTCACAAGGATACAGGAGAAGGTCTTTTACAAATTTAACTCAGTAAACCATTCTAAGATATTTGTTAACACAGGACTCTGCTTACTTATAGCATGGTTTAAGGGAGCCTAAAAACGGCTTCTTGTTCTTTGGGCTCGGTGTTTCCCTTTTGAGTGCTTACCAGAGCAGACAAAGAGCGCTCGCTGCCCTCGCACGGCCGGGGACGGGCGCGGCATGCGGGCACCCCCGCCCAGGGGCACCCCCGGCTCGCCCGCGCTCGGCCCGTGCTGCTGCTCACAGCGGCTCTCGGGTGTCCTTAAAACAAGCTCGTTACTGTGGAAAGTGCGATAGGGCCGTTCCTGCTCTTAGATCTCACACTCCCGGCCCGCTCTGGGCCGGTGCGGGCGGGGCCCAGGAGCAGCGAGTGAGCCGGGCCGTGGCCGCGCAGCGGCGGCCCCGCCTCCGCCAGAGCAGGGCCGAAGCAGCGCAGCGGCAGCCCCGGTCCCGGTTCGCTTCCTGGGACCGCTCCCCCGCGCATCCCCCGGCCGTGACCAGGGCAATGGCAGGAATCACCTCCGCCCCTCTCAGAGCGGCTGGTGCCCCGCTTCTGTCACGGGGGAGTGACCGCCCTGCTCGCGGAGCCGTCCCGGAAGTCCGGGAGTCGCCCTTGCCTTAAAATCTTGGAAAAACTTTTTACAGATGGAACATAGAAAGTGGGGGCTTCTCCCCCTTCCCTTACAATGGTGCGAACCGAGCTTTCTCGGCCGTTCCACAAAACTTGCTGGAAGCGAGGATCTCTCCCTCGCCTCCCACTAAGGAGCAGGCTGGACACCCAGCCTCTCCACAGACCTGTAGGAAGCGAGGATTTCTCACTCGCCTCCCACCAAGGAGCAGGCTGGGCACCCAGCCGCTCCACAAACCTGTAGGAAGTGGGAATCTCTCCCCAGCTTCCCACCAAGGAGCAGGCTGGGCACCCAGCCGCTCCACAAACCTGTAGGAAGTGGGAATCTCTCCCCAGCCTCCCACCAAGGAGCAGGCTGGACACCCAGCCGCTCCACAAACCTGTAGGAAGTGGGAATCTCTCCCCAGCCTCCCACCAAGGAGCAGGCTGGACACCCAGCCGCTCCACAAACCTGTAGGAAGCGGGGCCCATCCCCCACCTCCTACCAAGAAGCAGACCAGGCCTCCCCCGGCCGCTCCATGCCCAGATGTCTCCAGGCGAGCTTTCAATTCAAAACTCGCATGTGCTAAACATGAAATAAACTTTCGCACTGTGATTTGCTTTTCTCTACCAGTGAACAATCTCAGCCGAGATCACACACCCGCCTCCTCCCCACCAGCCGATCTCTGGGGCAGGTTGGAAAATCGGCAACAGGAAAAACTTGGAGAAATGATTTCAAAAGCAAATTTTCTCACCACCACGCCAGGTTGTCCTGGGATCGCTAACAATTACTGACTTTAAACAGATACACAATACATAAACAATACACACACATACAAACTACACACTACACAACGAAAAGAACCACCTTTATACTACCTCCTGTGGGATCTTGGAACCATGGTGTCTCGACCTCAGGCCCGTGGCAGGGAATTCTTTAGATTGCTGTCAGAAAGGAATTCCTTGCAGGATGTTTTCGGTCCAGAGGAAGGGTACCAGGTTCTCGTGTCCCTTCTGGGTGTGCCAGATAACTGTTGCCTTTTCCCCCAGCCTGGAAAAGAAACTCGAGATCATTTTAGCAAGGAGGTAATATAAAAGGGGATCTTTATTTTTAAGGTCTTCAGGAGCAGTTATGGAAAGGTGTCCATAAAAGCCCGGCCCCTCCAGGGGTGAGTACATATTTATAGCTTTTAGGAAATTAGCATAATTGATTAAGAGCACCAATAAGGAGAACAAGTGGCGATTCAATTCCCCCTCAGGTCCAGCCCCTTCCCTGGAGCCCCCCTCTCAGCACTGGCTGTACTTTGTTTATGAAAATGTACCTCAGAGTTGTTCTCGGCCTTGGTTCCCAGGAAGAACCGAGATAGGACAGGGCCTTGCAACCCCCTGGGGCTTGGAGCTCTGGAATTTGTTTTGTCTTTCTGCTTAGGGAAAGGCTGTGGAAAGGTACTGGAAAAACTAGCTATTAATATAGTAGGCTACAGAGCTACAAAAATATGTGCAGAGAGTACAGAGAACATATAAAAGAAAAAAGGCAGAAACCAAACGGCATCAACTACTCCGGCAGCCGGCAGGGAGAGTGCAGGTCTACCCCGGCGGCCGGCAGGGAGGGTGCAGTTCTACTCCGGCATCCTTGGAGAGCAGGTCTACCCCGGCCGGCGGAAAGGGGAGAACAAGTCTACCCCGGCGGCGGTCAGGGAGTGCAGGTCTACCCCGGCCGGCCACGGAGAGCAGGTCTACCCCGGCCGGCCACAAAGAGCAGGCCTACCCCTGCCGGCCACGGAGTGCAGGTCTACCCCGGCCGGCCACGGAGAGCAGGCAAACCCCAGCGGCCGTCAGGGAGAGCAGGTCTACCCCGGTTGGCCACGGACAGCAGGTCTACCCCGGCCGGCCACAAAGAGCAGGTCTACCCCGGCCGGCCACGGACAGCAGCTCTACCCCGGCCGGCCACGGAGTGCAGGTCTACCCCGGCTGGCCATAGCGAGCAGGTCTACCCCGGCGGCCGTCAAGGAGAGCAGGTCTACCCCGGCCAACCACTTTGAGAAGGTCTACCCCGGCCGGCAACGGAGAGCAGGTCTACCCCGGCAGGCCATGGAGAGCAGGTCTACCCCGGCCGGCCACGGAGTGCAAGTCTACCCCGGCAGCGAGGGGAGAGCAAATCTACCCCGGCGGCCAGGGGAGAACAGGTCTGCCCCGGCCGGCCAGGGGAGAACAGGTCTACCCTGGCGGCCAGAAGGGAGAGTGGAGGTCTACCCCGGCGGCCGGCAGGGAGAGTGGAGGTCTATCCCGGCGGCCGGCAGGGAGAGTGCAGGTCAACCCCGGCGGCCGGCAGGGGGAGTGCAGGTCTACCCCAGCGGCCGAGGGGAGAGCAGGTTTACCCCGGCGGCCAGGGGAGAACAGGTCTACCCCGGACGGCCAGGGGAAAGCAGGCCTACCTCGGTGGCCGGCATGGAGAGTGCAAGTCTACCCCGGTGGCCGGCAGGGATAGTGCAGGTCTACCCCTGCGGCCGGCAGGGAGAGTGCAGGTCTACCCCGGCATCCATGGAGAGCAGGTCTACCCCTGCCGGCCACGGAGAGGAGGTCTACCCAGGCGGCCGTCAGGGAGAGCAGGTCTACCCCTGCCGGCCACGGAGTGCAGGTCTACCCCGGCCGGCCACGGAGAGCAGGTCTACCCCGGCCGGCCACGGACAGGAGGTCTACCCATGCCGGCCACGGAGTGCAGGTCTACCCCGGCCGGCCATGGAGAGCAGGTCTACCCTGGAGGCCGTCAAGGAGAGCAGGTCTACCCCGGCCGGCCACAGAAAGCAGGTCTACCCCGGCTCGCCACAGAGTGCAGGTCTACCCCGGGGGCCGAGGGGAGAGCAGGTCTACCCCGGCCGGCCATGGAGAGCAGGTCTACCCGGACGGCCATGGAGAGCAGGTTTTCCCCGGCTGGCCACAAAGAGCAGGTCTGCCCCGGCGGGCCACAGAGTGGAGGTCTACCCCAGCCGGCCATGGAGAGCAGGTCTACCCCGGCCGGCCACAGAGAGCAGGTCTACCCCGGCCTGCCACGGAGTGCAGGTCTACCCTGGTCGGCCATGGAGAGCAGGTCTAACCCGGCCAGCCATAGCGAGCAGGTCTTCCCCGGCCGGCACGGAGAGCAGGTCTACCCCGGCCGGCCACGGAGTGCAGGTCTACCCCGGCCGGCCATGGAGAGCAGGTCTACCCCGAGGTCGTAAGGGAGAGCAGGTCTACCCCGGCAGCCATGGAGAGCAGGTCTACCCCGGCCGGCCACGGAGTGCAGGTCTACCCCGGCAGCGAGGGGAGAGCAGGTCTACCCAGGCGGCCAGGGGAGAACAGGTCTACCCCGGCCGGCCAGGGGAGAGCAGGTCTACCCCGGCGGCCAGGAGGGAGAGTGCAGGTCTACCCCGGCATCCATGGAGAGCAGGTCAACCCCGGCGGCCAGGGGAGAACAGGTCTATCCCTGACGGCCACGGAGAGCAAGTCTACCCCGGCCGGCCACGGAGAGCAGGTCTACCCCGGCCGGCCATGGAGAGCAGGTCTACCCCGGCCAGCCACGGAGTGCAGGTTTACTATAGCGGCGAGGGGAGAGCGGGTCTACCCCGGAGGCCAGGAAAGAACAGGTCTACCGCGGCCGGCAAGGGGAGAACAGGTCTACCCCGGCGGCCAGGGGAGAGTAGGTCTACCCCGGCGGCCGGCAGGGAGAGTGCAGGTCTACCCCGGCGGCCGGCAGGGAGAGTGCAGGTCTATCCCGGCAGCCGGCAGGGAGAGTGCAGGTCTACCCCGGCGGCCGGCACGGAGAGTGCAGGTCAACCCCGGCGGCCAACAGGGAGAGTGCAGGTCTACCCCGGCGGCCGGCAGGGAGAGTGCAGGTCTACCCCGGCATCCACGGAGAGCAGGTCTACCCCTGCTGGCCACGGAGTGCAGGTCGACCCCGGCCGGCCACGGAGAGCAGGACTACCCCGGCCGGCCACGGACAGCAAATCTACCCCGGCCGGCCACGGAGTGCAGGTCTACCCGGGCCGGCCACAGAGAGCAGGTCTACCCCGGAGGCCGACAGGGAGAGCAGGTCTACCTTGGCCGGCCAGGGGAGAGCAGGTCTACCCCGGCGGCCGTCAGGGAGAGCAGGTCTACCCCGGCATCCATGGAGAGCAGGTCTACCCCTGCCGGCCACGGAGCGCAGTCACCCCGGCCGGCCACGGAGAGCAGGTCTACCCCGGCCGGCCACGGACAGCGGGTCTACCCCTGCCGGCCACGGAGTGCAGGTCTACCCCGGCCGGCCACGGAGAGCAGGTCTACCCCGGAGGCCATCAAGGAGAGCAGGTCTACCCCGGCCGGCCACGGAAAGCAGGTCTACCCCGGCTCGCCACTGAGTGCAGGTCTACCCCGGCGGCCGAGGGGAGAGCAGGTCTACCCCGGCCGGCCATAGAGAGCAGGTCTACCAGGACGGCCATGGAGAGCAGGTTTTCCCCGGCTGGCCACAAAGAGGAGGTCTACCCCGGCGTGCCACAGAGTGCAGGTCTACCCCAGACGGCCATGGAGAGCAGGTCTACCCCGGCGGCCGTCCAGGAGAGCAGGTCTACCCCGGCCGGCCACAGAGAGCAGGTCTACCCCGGCCGGCCACGGAGTGCAGGTCTACCCTGGCCGGCCATGGAGAGCAGGTATACCCCGGCCGGCCATAGCGAGCAGGTCTTCCCCTGCCGGCCACAGAGAGCAGGTCTACCCCGGCCGGCCACAGAGTGCAGGTCTACTCCGGCAGCCATGGAGAGCAGGTCTACCACGGCCGGCCACGGAGTGCAGGTCTACGCCGGCGGCCAGGGGAGAGCAGGTCTACCCCGGCGGCCGGCAGGGAGTGTGCAGGTCTACCCC
>JAVTVJ010011350.1:0-12538 GCA_034509425.1 Eopsaltria australis | reverse complement strand
GAAGTGGGAGAGAGACTCTTCCTCAGGAAGTGCAGTGACAGGACAAGGAGTAATGGGATAAAAATGAAAGACCGCTGGAATAGATCTGATGATGGGAGGAAGTTCTTTACTATAAGGGTGCTGGTTCCTGGCACAGGGGGACCATCCCTGGAAACATCTAAGGCCAGGCTGGATAGGGTCCAGAGCAACCTGGTGTGGTGGGAGGTTGCTCAGGTTGGAACCACATGATCTTTAGGGTTCCTTCCAAGCCAAACCATTCAAGGATTTGATCATTCTACTATCCCCGTCTCCCACTGTGGAATGGCCCTGAAACTTCCGTGATGTAACAGTTCCTGGAATGTTCCAGGTGGAGAGTCCAGGACCTGACCAGAAGCACAACTGCCACTTCAGCTGCTGCCAACGGTCACTTCTGACTCCCTCTGTGCTCTGTCCCTTGGTGCCAAGATGTTCCTGCTGCTCGCACCTTTCCTGCTGCTCACACCTGTCCTGCTGCTCCCACCTGTCCTGCTGCGTGCAGTGAGGGTCCCATCCCAGCAGAACTGCATTCCTGTCCCACTGGAGGTACAGTGCCACTCCATGGAGCTGGGCACCCCCCAGCTGCCCAGGGGGGCTGCAGCCCTGTGGGGTAGTGTGGGACAGGGACCCCACTGAGAAGTTGTGTTCCCTGATGCAGCCTGACGGAGACACCGTGGACCACATGGAGCCGGGAGGAGATGATGGAGGTGCCTGTGGAAGAGTCTGTTGAGGATACGGAGGTCAATGTGGAGAACGACATCGAGGATATGGAGGTAGATGAGAAGGACGACATCGAGGATATGGAGGTTGATGAGAAGGATGACATCGAGGATATGGAAGTAGATGAGGACGACCTCGAGGACATGGAAGTAGATGAGGATGACCTCGAGGACATGGACGTAGATGAGAAGGACGACCTCGAGGACATGGAAGTTGATGAGAAGGATGACCTCGAGGACAGGGATGTAGATGAGAAGGATGAGGAGAAGCCCAGGATTCCAGAATAAGTATGGGTCCTCCAGCAGCATTACAGGCACATCCTCCCCATGCCGCGCCCGCAGGCAGTTGGTCCCCTGCTGCCAGACTGGGACTGGGCTGGGTGGCCCTGCCAAGGGACACCCAGCCCAGAGGGGACAAACACCACACCCAGCCTGCCTTGGACTTGACCACGCTGCTTTCTTTCTTCCAGGACTGACAGGGATGATGGCCACAAGTGTGACTCCTCTGTAAATACGTTCTCTATGTTAGTGGTTTTCTGTAAAAATGTTTTGAAGATTGTTAGTCTATAGGCACCCATGTATATACGTTCTATGGACTGTTGTTGTTACAAGCATTGTCGTTGTTATAAGGATTGTTGTTTTTATAAGAATTGTTTTTATAAGAATTATTATAAAGATTTTTGTTTTTATAAGAATTGTTGTTATAAGAATTGTTGTTATAAGGATTGTTGTTTTTATAAGAATTGTTGTGATAAGGATTGTTGTTTTTATAAGAATTGTTGTGATAAGGATTGTTGTAATAGAAGATGTTCTGTAAACCATAGGTTTTGCTGATGTTTGGTAAATACTTTTTAAAACACCACGTCTCTGCAATTCCTTTAGCCACAAGCAGCATTTGCACAGTTGTGGTTTCCACTTGCTCCGGGTTCCCGGGGCTGCAGGTCCTTGCGGGTGCTGGCATGGCTGCCCCGGGACTGGGGGTCCCTGTGCACAGGGGGACCCCACTGACAGCACTCGCGGCACTGGGCACTGCTCGTGTTCCTGGGCTGCTGCAGAGCAGCGTCCCCAAGAGCAAAGCTGTCCCCAGCAGAGAGGGGGCTCTGACAGGAGCGGCCCCTGCAGCAATGCCACCAAAGCAGGAAACCTTCTGCCAGCCGTCCTGCGGGAGCCACAGAGACTCCTGAGCCCAGAGCCCACAGGGATGCACGATCCCTGTTCATGCTCTGAAGGCCATGACAGCCTTGGCAACTGTGGGACCTGGATCTGGGGTGCTGCAGAGCCTGATGTTTAAGGCTTGGAGCCTCCAAAGGCTCTGGGCTTTGCTTCCCACCCCAGCTTTGCATTGCCCTGTGCCCAGATTGTTCAAGCCCCGCGAGAGGTTCCTCATCCTGCCCGGGTTTCTGCTGCTAGCAGCGGTCACTGGCCCCTGTCCCCTGCTCAGGTGACACCTGCAGGGGCAGTGCAGGCTGTACTGGGCTTTGGACCCCGTGGCTGCTGCTGCTGGGGGCCACGGGCCCAACAGGGCCCTGAGCTCAGCCCCTGCCCAGGCAGCTGCCCCCAAAGGCCAGCACTCCCCGAGCATCCCCATCACAGGAGGCAGCGGGAAATCCCACGCGCTGCAGGAAAGAAATTCCCCATAGGAACTAAACCAGTCTTTGTTCACAGGGCTCCATGGGGGAGATCAGCACCAGCTGACATTTAAAGCACGTCTAAAAGGTGGGTGCAGGGAAGGTGATGTGATCTCTAGGGACTGTGGCAGTGCCTGCTGTGCAGGTGAGGCTGTAGGGCTGCTCCCAGACCCTGCTTCAAGCCAGCCCTCAGCCCCTCACAGCTGTCCCCAAGGGGTGGGCTCAGAAAGCAGCTCCAGACCAGTTGGTGCAGATATTTCAAAGGACAAAATGTCATCCCAAGAAGCCACGTTGACAATTTAGTTTCAGTGTCGTGGCCTGACAAGCCACGAAGGTGCCTCTGAATGTGCACTCAGGGCACTTCCATGGCCATCCCCAAGGGATCACAAAGCACAGGGCTCTGCTTTCAGCACCCATGAGCTCCTAAGGCAGAAATTAAGTCTCAGGAAGAGGCAGTCATTGAGTGCACCGGGGAACCTGGCCTCTAAGAAAAGGCAGGAATCCCACGGCCCACCCACCCCGATGCCTTGCATGTCTGTACCTTTTCCTTCTTCTCTCTTCTCTCGTCTCACCTTCCCCAGTGTCTTTATCTGGGAGCTTGGCTTCTCTCTCTCCTGTCTGCAGCTTCAGCCGCACGTGTGACCCTGCACTAACAGCCTGACTGTAGTGGTTTCAGTTCGCCTAGTCAGGTTTGTGGCTAAATGCCAGCACACTTACCCAAATTTACTTGATTGTTTGTTGTGAGATGAGCATTAGGAGTATGCAAAGCAGGCTCAAACTTTATCAAGTACAAAGAAACCTTTATTACTATACCTAAGACAAAGGGAAAGAGAAAAAACCAAGAAAAACCAGAACAAACTCCTCAGACCACCCCTCCCTCCCCCACCTCTCTATTTCATTCTCCCTGACAACATACAAAAGACAACACTTTGACCTCCACTCAGTTTAGCACCTCAGAAATAGCTCTTGTTCCAGTTCATTTAGGGAGAGAAGTTGCTTGTGCTTACACCATGGATTTTCTGTAAGAAAAATACAGTTTTTATGGGTCTTCTGCCTCACCATCAGCCGCCGCCCGGAAGAAAGACCAGCTTAATGGTGGATCCCTCCCATAGCAGCAGCCTTCCCACAGCCACTCTGGTGGGTTATGAACAGTCCACAGGGTACCCGTTTTAAGGATGCACAGTTCAAGTGCAGCAACAAAGAAAAGCCCTTCTTCTGTGCAGAGCAACACAGGTTCTCCTGACAACTCAGGTTCTCTAGCATTCCCCCCGGGACCAGGGCTCTGGGTCACAGCCTCTCCTCTCTCTTGGTTCAAGTTTCTCATCAGGCTGTACTTTTTCAACACCTACTTGTCTTTACCCAGGGATTTCAGTTCATTGGCTGCAATGAGAACCTCTCATCCCCCTTTTGGACTATATCTTCATCTATCACAGGGAATTTGTTAGCTCAGTCCCCAACCATGGTTCTCCAAAAGAGTTTTCAGCTTCCCTCTTGAAGCACTTCTCATGCTCCTCCTTCTAACTATCAGTTCTGTTTTCCTCACTGACTGGAAAGTCTCTATGCTGCATTTCTGTAGATGTCCCCACTCGTTCCTCTCTCTGCGAGGAAGGATGGGTGTCTGTAAGTTTAGTCCAGGCATGGAGAGAGTTAATCTCAGTCTCTCTCTCTCTGGCAGTGTGAGGATCCCGTGCTCCCTGCCGGGCTGTTTGAACAGGTCCCAGCTGCATGGCAGAAGCTCTCAGAGTCTCTGTGCCCGGCTCTGCGCAGCTGGCTCAGCCTGCTGGGGCCATCTGGGCCCGGGGTGACAGGGCAGGGCCTGGGCCGAGCTGGATGGAGCCGGCCCGGTCCTTGCCTGGCCCGGAGCAGGGGCCTGGCCCTGTCTCGTGTAGCTGACACAGCGGCTGAGCTGGATCTGCTGAAAATTCCAGCCGTTTCCTCCCCCATTCCCGGCTGCAGCGGCACGGCTGCCATAAACCTCCCTCCCTCCTTGGAAGGAGTGGGGGGGCTGGGGCCTTACCAGCGAGAGAAGCAGGAGATGCTCCTCTCCACACAGCAGCAGGTCCAAAGAGGAAGAGCCTCAGAGGGTCTCTGCTTCAAGATGGTTTTTGCCCCGAAGGCGGATCAACTTTTTAATTGGTTCACCTACATATCAATCCTTAAAACAACCTGATTATTGGCTCTCTCTCCCAGGAAGGGAGTTCTATTCCTTCCTGCACCATAGATCACTTCCTAGATTTGGACCCCTCCTGCCTAAGCCAGGACACTGACCTACAAACAAAGGTCCCGTTATTTCAGAGCACTGCTGCAGCTTTGGCAGCAACTGGGAGCACTGTGCACAGAGTCAGGGCAAGGGTACAGCCACACAGAAATGACACAGAAATTCTAGAAAACACATTGTGTTGGTTCGAGGAGTGTTGATCTGGGCCACAATCACTGTTGCACAGAAAGAAGGCAAGTGCAGCTGAGGCATTGTGAAGCTGAAGGACATCTCCATGCCCTGAGCACTAGTCACTGAGCAGGCTCTGGTGGCATCGCTGCAGGGGCCACTCATGTCTCACCCTTCTCTGTGCTAGTGACAGCTTTGCTCTTGGCGACACTGCTCTGCCCCAGCCCAGGAACACAGCCAGTGCTGGCATTGGCAGCAGTGGGAGCCCCTTGTGCACAGGAAGCCCCAGGATGGCCATGCCAGCACCCGCAGAAACACCAAGATCTGGCAGCACTTTGCTCAGCTTCCCTTTCCAGAAACGGAATCATCATCTCCTTCCCAGGAAAATTCAACCTCTACCTCTGCCAAAGATCATCTCCTACACATTGGTGATCAGAAATGTTCTTCTGGACTTCTTCCACCACAAACATCCCCACAGCCTTTGAAGAGATACCAGGGCTACCATTAAACCATCCACAAGCACTACATGGGCACCCAGGATCACGAGCTTTCCATCTCTGGGGTTCAGGCTCCCTGCCCTGCTCCTGTTCATTTTCTCCTCCTCTCTTCATAACTTTGAGAACTGCAGAGCTGCCAGCCTTTGGCAATTCCCAAGGCCAGTGTCTTGCATGGGTTGTTGGACACCCCCAGGGCTGATGTCCCCTGTTGTTCCCAGGGAAGCTGCTGAGTGCCAGAGGAGGCCATGACGTTGCTGAGGGCACTGGAGCACCTTCCCTGTGGGGAAAGGCTGAGAAAGTTGCAGCTGTTGGGGCTGTTGAGGCTGGAGAGGAGAAGCTTGTGTGGAGACCCCAGAGCACCTTGCCAGGCTGTGAAGGGGCTACAGTGAAGTGGGAGAGAGACTCTTCCTCAGGAAGTGCAGTGACAGGACAAGGAGTAATGGGATAAAAATGAAAGACCGCTGGAATAGATCTGATGATGGGAGGAAGTTCTTTACTATAAGGGTGCTGGTTCCTGGCACAGGGGGACCATCCCTGGGAACATCTAAGGCCAGGCTGGATAGGGTCCAGAGCAACTTGGTGTTGTGGGTGGTTGCTCAGGTTGGAACCACATGATCTTTAGGGTTCCTTCCAAGCCAAACCATTCAAGGATTTGATCATTCTACCATCCCCGTCTCCCACTGTGGAATGGCCCTGAAACTTCCGTGATGTAACAATTCCTGGAATGTTCCAGGTGAAGAGTCCAGGACCTGACCAGAAGCACAACTGCCACTTCAGCTGCTGCCAACGGTCAGTTCTGACTCCCTCTGTGCTCTGTCCCTTGGTGCCAAGATGTTCCTGCTGCTCGCACGTTTCCTGCTGCTCACACCTGTCCTGCTGCTCGCACCTGTCCTGCTGCGTGCAGTGAGGGTCCCATCCCAGCAGAACTGCATTCCTGTCCCACTGGAGGTACAGTGCCACTCCATGGAGCTGGGCACCCCCCAGCTGCCCAGGGGGGCTGCAGCCCTGTGGGGTTGTGTGGGACAGGGACCCCACTGAGAGGTTGTGTTCCCTGATGCAGCCTGACGGAGACACCGTGGACCACATGGAGCCGGGTATGGAGGAGATGATGGAGGTGCCTGTGGAAGAGTCTGTTGAGGATACGGAGGTCAATGTGGAGGACGACATCGAGGATATGGAGGTAGATGAGAAGGACGACATCGAGGCTATGGAGGTTGATGAGAAGGACGACATCGAGGCTATGGAGGTTGATGAGAAGGACGACATCGAGGATATGGAAGTAGATGAGGATGACCTCGAGGACATGGACGTAGATGAGAAGGATGACCTCGAGGACATGGAAGTTGATGAGAAGGATGACCTCGAGGACATGGATGTAGATGAGAAGGATGAGGAGAAGCCCAGGATTCCAGAATAAGTATGGCTCCTCCAGCAGCATTACAGGCACATCCTCCCCATGCCGCGCCCGCAGGCAGTTTGTCCCCTGCTGCCAGACTGGGACTGGGCTGGGTGGCCCTGCCAAGGGACACCCAGCCCAGAGGGGACAAACACCACACCCAGCCTGCCTTGGACTTGACCACGCTGCGTTCTTTCTTCCAGGACTGACAGGGATGATGGCCACAAGTGTGACTCCTCTGTAAATACGTTCTATATGTTAGTGGTTTTCTGTAAAAATGTTTTGAAGATTGTTAGTCTATAGGCTCCCATGTAAATACGTTCTATGGATTGTTGTTTTTATAAGGATTGTTGTTTTTATAAGGATTGTTGTTTTTATAAGAATTGTTGTTATAAGAATTGTTGTTATAAGGATTGTTGTTTTTATAAGAATTGTTGTTATAAGAATTGTTGTTATAAGGATTGTTGTTTTTATAAGAATTGTTGTGATAAGGATTGTTGTTTTTATAAGAATTGTTGTGATAAGGATTGTTGTAATAGAAGATGTTCTGTAAAACATAGGTTTTGCTGATGTTTGGTAAATACTTTTTAAAACACCACGTCTCTGCAATTCCTTTAGCCACAAGCAGCATTTGCACAGTTGTGGTTTCCACTTGCTCCGGGTTCCCGGGGCTGGAGGTCCCTGCGGGTGCTGGCATGGCTGCCCCGGGACTGGGGGACCCTGTGCACAGGGGGACCCCACTGACAGCACTCGCGGCACTGGGCACTGCTCGTGTTCCTGGGCTGCTGCAGAGCGGCGTCCCCAAGAGCAAAGCTGTCCCCAGCAGAGAGGGGTCTCTGACAGGAGCGGCCCCTGCAGCAATGCCACCAAAGCAGGAAACCTTCTGCCAGCCGTCCTGCTGGAGCCACAGAGACTCCTGAGCCCAGAGCCCACAGGGATGCACGATCCCAGTTCATGCTCTGAAGGCCATGACAGCCTTGGCAACTGTGGGACCTGGATCTGGGGTGCTGCAGAGCCTGATGTTTAAGGCTTGGAGCCTCCAAAGGCTCTGGGCTTTGCTTCCCACCCCAGCTTTGCATTGCCCTGTGCCCAGATTGTTCAAGCCCAGTGAGAGGTTCCTCATCCTGCCCGGGTTTCTGCAGCTAGCAGCGGTCACTGGCCCCTGTCCCCTGCTCAGGTGACACCTGCAGGGGCAGTGCAGGCTGTACTGGGCTTTGGACCCCGTGGCTGCTGCTGCTGGGGGCCACGGGCCCAACAGGGCCCCGAGCTCAGCCCCTGCCCAGGCAGCTGCCCCCAAAGGCCAGCACTCCCCGAGCATCCCCATCACAGGAGGCAGCGGGAAATCCCACGTGCTGCAGGAAAGAAATTCCCCATAGGAACTAAACCAGTCTTTGTTCACAGGGCTCCAAGGGGGAGATCAGCACCAGCTGACATTTAAAGCACGTCTAAAAAGTGGGTGCAGGGAAGGTGATGTGATCTCTAGGTACTGTGGCAGTGCCTGCTGTGCAGGTGAGGCTGTGGGGCTGCTCCCAGAACCTGCTTCAAGCCTCTAGGGACTGTGGCAGTGCCTGCTGTGCAGGTGAGGCTGTTGGGCTGCTCCCAGAACCTGCTTCAAGCCAGCCCTCAGCCCCTCACAGCTGTCCCCAAGGGGTGGGCTCAGAAAGCAGCTCCAGACCAGTTGGTGCAGATATTTCAAAGGACAAAATGTCATCCCAAGAAGCCACGTTGCCAATTTAGTTTCAGTGTTGTGGCCTGACAAGCCACGAAGGTGCCTCTGAATGTGCACTCAGGGCACTTCCATGGCCATCCCCAAGGGATCACAAAGCACAGGGCTCTGCTTTCAGCACCCATGAGCTCCTAAGGCAGCAATTAAGTCTCAGGAAGAGGCAGTCATGGAGTGCACCGGGGAACCTGGCCTCTAAGAAAAGGCAGGAATCCCACGGCCCACCCACCCCGATGCCTTGCATGTCTGTACCTTTTCCTTCTTCTCTCTTCTCTCGTCTCACTTTCCCCATTGTCTTTGTCTGGGAGATTGGCTTCTCTCTCTCCTGTCTGCAGCTTCAGCCGCACGTGTGACCCTGCACTAACAGCCTGACTGTAGTGGTTTCAGTTCGCCTAGTCAGGTTTGTGGCTAAATGCCAGCACACTTCCCCAAATTTACTTGATTGTTTGTTGTGAGATGAGCATTAGGAGTAGGCAAAGCAGGCTCAAACTTTATCAAGTACAAAGAAACCTTTATTACTATACCTAAGACAAAGGGAAAGAGAAAAAAAACCAAGAAAAACCAGAACAAACTCCTCAGACCACCCCTCCCTCCCCCACCTCTCTATGTCATTCTCCCTGACAACATACAAAAGACAACACTTTGACCTCCAGTCAGTTTAGCACCTCAGAAATAGCTCTTGTTCCAGTTCATTTAGGGAGAGAAGTTGCTTTTGCTTACACCATGGATTTTCTGTTAGAAAAATACAGTTTTTATGGGTCTTCTGCCTCACCATCAGCCGCCGCCCGGAAGAAAGACCAGCTTAATGGTGGATCCCTCCCATAGCAGTAGCCTTCCCACAGCCACTCTGGTGGGTTATGAACAGTCCACAGGGTACCCGTTTTAAAGATGCACAGTTCTGTCGGCGAGAGCAGCAAGACGACAATCCAATGTGATTCATAAATCAAGCTCGTTTATTGTCAGACAGTGCACATACTTATACTACTTTACGTGCTCGAAATATTGTTCACTTACAGAAGTTTCACATGGGATCTTTCTCTAATCTAATTAACACACAAACTGGTATCAGAAGGCAGTAACATCAACAGTTTCTTCTGCCAAGCTAATCTCTAGACACCTGCACCTTGTTTACAGCTCTCATGTCTCCCTTTCCCACAGTTGTTTTGAGAACAGCCTTGAGCAGAGGCCTAACTCTTGTCTATGGAGCCTGGATTGCTCACTTCTACCTTATGTCTGTGCAGCCAGAAATGGCCATTTCCCAACACAGTTCAAGTGCAGCAACAAAGAAAGGCCCTTCTTCTGTGCGTAGCAACACAGGTTCTCCTGACAACTCAGGTTCTCTAGCATTCCCCCCGGGACCAGGGCTCTGGGTCACAGCCTCTCCTCTCTCTTGGTTCAAGTTTCTCATCAGGCTGTACTTTTTCAACACCTACTTGTCTTTACCCAGGGATTTCAGTTCATTGGCTGCAATGAGAACCTCACATCCCCCATTTGGACTATATCTTCATCTATCACAGGGAATTTGGTAGCTCAGTCCCCAACCATGGTTCTCCAAAAGAGTTTTCAGCTTCCCTCTTGAAGCACTTCTCATGCTCCTCCTTCTAACTATCAGTTCTGTTTTCCTCACTGACTGTAAAGTCTCTATGCTGCATTTCTGTAGATGTCCTCACTCGTTCCTCTCTCTGCCAGGAAGGATGGGTGTCTGTAAGTTTAGTCCAGGCATGGAGAGAGTTAATCTCAGTCTCTCTCTCTCTGGCAGTGTGAGGATCCCGTGCTCTCTGCCGGGCTGTTTGAACAGGTCCCAGCTGCATGGCAGAAGCTCTCAGAGTCTCTGTGCCCGGCTCTGCGCAGCTGGCTCAGCCTGCTGGGGCCATCTGGGCCCGGGGTGACAGGGCAGGGCCTGGCCCGAGCTGGATGGAGCCGGCCCGGTCCTTGCCTGGCCCGGAGCAGGGGCCTGGGCCTGTCTCGTGTAGCTGACACAGCGGCTGAGCTGGATCTGCTGAAAATTCCAGCCGTTTCCTCCCCCATTCCCGGCTGCAGCGGCACGGCTGCCATAAACCTCCCTTCCCCCCTCCCCCCCCTCCCTCCTTGGAAGGAGTGGGGGGGCTGGGGCCTTTACAGCGAGAGAAGCAGGAGATGCTCCTCTCCACACAGCAGCAGGTCCAAAGAGGAAGAGCCTCAGAGGGTCTCTGCTTCTAGATGGTTTTTGCCCCGAAGGCGGATCAACTTTTTAATTGGTTCACCTACATATCAATCCTTAAAACAACCTGATTATTGGATCTCTCTCCCAGGAAGGGAGTTCTATTCCTTCCTGCACCATAGATCACTTCCTAGATTTTGACCCCTCCTGCCTAAGCCAGGACACTGACCTACAAACAAAGGTCCCGTTATTTCAGAGCACTGCTGCAGCTTTGGCAGCAACTGGGAGCACTGTGCACAGAGTAAGGGCAAGGGTAAAGCCACACAGAAATGACACAGAAATTCTAGAAAACACATTGTGTTGGTTCGAGGAGTGTTGATCTGGGCCACAATCACTGTTGCACAGAAAGAAGGCAAGTGCAGCTGAGGCAGTGTGAAGCTGAAGGACATCTCCATGCCCTGAGCACGAGTCACTGAGCAGGCTCTGGTGGCATCGCTGCAGGGGCCACTCATGTCTCACCCTTCTCTGTGCTAGTGACAGCTTTGCTCTTGGCCACACGGCTCGGCCCCAGCCCAGGAACACAGCCAGTGCTGGCATTGGCAGCAGTGGGAGCCCCTTGTGCACAGGAAGCCCCAGGCTGGCCATGCCAGCACCCGCAGAAACACCAAGATCTGGCAGCACTTTGCTCAGCTTCCCTTTCAAGAAACGGAATCATCTCCTTCCCAGGAAAATTCAACCTCTACCTCTGCCAAAGATCATCTCCTACACATTGGTGATCAGAAATGTTCTTCTGGACTTCTTCCACCACAAACATCCCCACAGCCTTGGAAGAGATACCAGGGCTACCATTAAACCATTCACAAGCACTACACGGGCACCCAGGATCACGAGCTTTCCATCTCTGGGGTTCAGGCTCGCTGCCCTGCTCCTGTTCATTTTCTCCTCCTCTCTTCATAACTTTGAGAACCGCAGAGCTGCCAGGCTTTGGCAATTCCCAAGGCCAGTGTCTTGCATGGGTTGTTGGACACCCCCAGGGCTGATGTCCCCTGTTGTTCCCAGGGAAGCTGCTGAGTGCCAGAGGAGGCCATGAAGTTGCTGAGGGCACTGGAGCACCTTCCCTGTGTGGAAAGGCTGAGAAAGTTGCAGCTGTTGGGGCTGTTGAGGCTGGAGAGGAGAAGCTTGTGTGGAGACCTCAGAGCACCTTGCCAGGCTGTGAAGGGGCTACAGTGAAGTGGGAGAGAGACTCTTCCTCAGGAAGTGCAGTGACAGGACCAGGAGTAATGGGATAAAAATGAAAGACCGCTGGAATAGATCTGATGATGGGAGGAAGTTCTTTACTATAAGGGTGCTGGTTCCTGGCACAGGGGGACCATCCCTGGGATCATCTAAGGCCAGGCTGGATAGGGTCCAGAGCAACCTGGTGTGGTGGGAGGTTGCTCAGGTTGGAACCACATGATCTTTAGGGTTCCTTCCAAGCCAAACCATTCAAGGATTTGATCATTCTACCATCCCCGTCTCCCACTGTGGAATGCCCTGAAACTTCCGTGATGTAACAATTCCTGGAATGTTCCAGGTGGAGAGTCCAGCACATGACCAGAAGCACAACTGCCACTTCAGCTGCTGCCAACGGTCAGTTCTGACTCCCTCTGTGCTCTGTCCCTTGGTGCCAAGATGTTCCTGCTGCTCGCACCTTTCCTGCTGCTCACACCTGTCCTGCTGATCACACCTGTCCTGCTGCGTGCAGTGAGGGTCCCATCCCAGCAGAACTGCATTCCTGTCCCACTGGAGGTACAGTGCCACTCCATGGAGCTGGGCACCCCCCAGCTGCCCAGGGGGGCTGCAGCCCTGTGGGGTAGTGTGGGACAGGGACCCCCCTGAGAGGTTGTGTTCCCTGATGCAGCCTGACGGAGACACCGTGGACCACATGGAGCCGGGTATGGAGGAGATGATGGAGGTGCCTGTGGAAGAGTCTGTTGAGGATACGGAGGTCAATGTGGAGGACGACATCGAGGATATGGAGGTAGATGAGAAGGA
>JAVTVJ010011349.1:0-34115 GCA_034509425.1 Eopsaltria australis | reverse complement strand
ACACAAGGTAATGACAATTGTTAGTAACACCCACAGAATTGAGCGGAGGATTCTGACCCCCCACCCTGAAAGTCCCCACTGGTCCATCAAGTGGTCAAGCCAATCTTTGCCTTCTGTCTTCAGCTGGTGAAGTTGGTCTTTCATTTGTTGGAGAGTTTTGCAGATGCTTTGGCTGTTGGAGGATAAGTTCAAGCAGCACATGCCTTCCAACTCTTCACAGCCATGCCCGCGGGCTAGTAAGAGGAAGTCAATAGCTGTTCGGTTCTGGAGCCTTGCTTGCCTGGTGGTTTCCTCATCTTCTAGGAGCTGTGTCAGAGCACTCGAGGTCAGATTGGCTTGCTTACCCAGCCAGCACTCCAGGTGAGAAAGCTCACCGAGGGCTTTCGCTGCAGCTGCCCAGGGTATAAAAATAGAGGTAGCTACCCTTTTTGAAAATGACCAACTGACGACTTCGCTGTCACAATTTGGGTCCAAATCTTGGATTTGCCTTTTGTGGCGTGCCAATTGGGATTTGTTCTGCCAATTCAGGATTTGCGTTTTGTCAGGTGCCAGCAGGGTAAGTTTTCCAAGAGTGCAAGGACCCCTTTTAAGACGAGAAGGTATTCCGGCCCATACTCGGGCTCCACAGATGAGGAATACCCCATTAGGGAGCACTTTGGGATCTTTGATGGAGTTGGACCATGTGATTTCAGTATCATTACACCATAGGGAATCTGAGTAAGACTTTTTATCAATTGGTGAGACATCTTTGCATGGTCCTCTCTTTCGAGAGGGAGAATCTTGCCAATTATATACAGTGCTAAAGTGAGTGCAATAGTGTGGTTTGGCAGACCCCAACAAGTCTAACTCTTGGGGTTTGGAGCTTGCGTGAGGAAGGGTCCTCATCCATCTGTCCCAGCTATGGGCTGGGTGAGCTCCTCTGCCCATAGCTTTGAACTCTCTGGAGTCCCCAGGGACTCCGACCAGGCACGTGGACATGGGGTTAGAGGCACTATCTAAACTGAGGCACATGCTGTCCTGCTTTAATACTTTTGCTAGTGTCACCCACACATTTTCCTTTGGCTGTTGAGCGAGCCATGGGGACACTCCTGAAAAGGCGAGGGCTAGCAGCCACAGAGAGAGGTGAGTTGTCTCCATCTTCTGGCTTCTCTGGGGGTTCAGGGTTTCCTTCCTTAACAGAAAGGGAACACACATTAGGGTACTGGGTAATATTAGAACTTAGCTACTTAATGAAAGCATTTCTCATTTTTTTTCTCCTCCCCCCACCGGGATAGGGTTAGGTTTGGGAAACACACTAGGGAAACATCTGGGGGGAAAACTCTGAAAAGACAGGGGGGTTAAAAACTGTTTCGTCGCTTCGGTGGATCTCTGTCTTCATCCTTGCGGCGTCTTCTCTTCCACGCCGCTTTGTCTTTCTCTTGTTACTTGTCTGCATCACTGTTTTCAGGGCTTGCTTCTCGATAGGGTTTGATGTTACGCGCTGGTACCCACATGGGTCCTGCTGAGGTAGAAACACAAGCATACCCTCTTCCCCAAACAATAAGTCGATAGGGCCCTTTCACTTGTCCACTTTCAAGGTCGTTAACCAGCACTTGTGGCTGTTCTTGTAATTTGGCTTGAGTCGAATTAGAAAAATGCCGAAACACGGGGGGGACAGGTTCAGCGAACGAATTGTTTAAAAAGTTGATGGTAAAAAGAGCTTTACAAAGGCCCTCTATAGGTGATAATTTTTCTGTTTCTCTTTGCTGCTGGTTAAGGAGCTTTTTGATGTTCTGGTGGGTGCGTTCTACAATGGATTGACCTGTGGGAGAGTGAGGGATGCCAGTAACATGTTTGATTCCCCATTGTTGAAGGAATTCTTTAAACTTGTGGGAAGTGTATGCGGGCCCATTGTCAGTTTTTATTTCTTGTGGTGTCCCCAGCATAGAGAAGGCCATCATGAGATGTTTAGTGACATCTTTTGCTTTCTCACTAGTGTGAGCAGAGGCAAAGACTGCTCCTGAGAAAGTGTCTACAGATACATGCACAAATTTTGACCGTCCAAACTGGGCGACGTGAGTGACATCCATTTGCCAAATCTGGCAACTGTTGAGTCCCCGGGGATTCACTCCTGGATTTAGGGAGGGGATTTGGTATTTCTGGCAGTTTGAGCAGGTAGCTACTATTGCTCGAGCCTGCTCAAGGGAAAGGTGAAACATCCGCTTGAGAGCTGGGGCATTTTGATAAAAAAACTGGTGGCTGAGTTTGGCTTGTGCAAAGCTATCAGGAATATTGGACATTTGCACTGGCATAGCTAGGGCATCTGCCCTGCAGTTTCCCTCAGCAATGAATCCAGGGAGATCTGTGTGCGATCTCACGTGCATGACATGGAAGGGGTGCTTTCGATGTGACAACAGATACACTAATCTGGAGAGCAACCCAAAGAGTTTTGGGTGGTCTACTTCTTTGAGGAGTGAGTGTTCTGCTTGAGCAGTAATTCCGGCCACATATGCTGAATCTGTGACCAAATTTAGAGGTTCCTGGAATTTCTCAAACACCCTGACAACAGCTGCTAGTTCTGTAATTTGTGGGGATCCTTCTACTACTTGAACTTCAGATTCCCACTCCTGAGTCTCTGGGTCTTTCCAGGTCAGTACTGACTTATGAGAGGACCCTGAGCCATCTGTAAAGACTGTCAGGGCATTTAAGGGTGTTTTACTTTGGAGGAATTTGGGTGCCAAATTGAATTTAGTATTAAAGAGATGGTGTTTCAATTTGTGACCTCTGATTTGGCCTGGATAACTGTCGAGGGCTAGCTGGAGGGGCTCATTGGTCTGTAGTAGTTCTTCTACATCTTTCATTCGCCAAGGAACATAAATCCATGAAAAATCACACCCTGCCAGGGTGCGGAGTCCTTTTCGGGCTCTTTTGATCAACTGAGCAACCAGTTCTTGTGGTGTTGTAATACTTTTGGAAGGCTGGTGTGGAAGAAAAACCCATTCTATGATGAGAAGAGAGTCTTTCAACTTCTCGTCCCATTGAAATATCAGTCCATGTAGGTGTGGTACCTTTCCTAGTATGATGAACCTGAAAGGCAGTTCTGGAGCTGTCCGATGCACCTGCTTGGAAGAGAGCGCTTGTTGCACCTTACCAATAGCGTCCTTGGCTTCCGGAGTGATGGAAATTGGCGAGTCCAGACCTTTGCCTCCTTTCAGAAGCTGGAACAAGGGGGCGAGGTCTTCTGTCGTCAGACCTAGCAGAGGACGAACCCAGTTGATGGACCCACAGAGCTGGTGTAGGTCCCGTAGGGTGTTGGGGTCGTCCTGGATGACGAGTTGCTGGGGTGCGATGGTTCTTTCGCCGATGCGAATGCCGAGGTACAACCAGGGGCAGGTGTGTTGAATCTTTTCAGTTTGAATTTCCATGCCTGCACTTTTGATGGCTTTCACAGTCTCTTTCCGGGTGGTGTCTAGATAGTCTTTTTGAGGGGCACAAACTAATATGTCATCCATGTAGTGAAGAATGATTGCCTTGGGGAAGGCTTTTCGGACAGGTGAGAGGATTTTGGAGACGTACCACTGGCAGAGAATGGGGGCGTTCACCATACCCATTGGTAGTTTTTTCCAGTGATATCGCTTCATTGGGGCTTCCCGGTTGACTGAAGGGACTGAGAAAGCAAAGCGAGGAGCATCGTGAGGATTAAGAGGAATACTGAAAAAGCAGTCCTTGATGTCAATGACTACCAAAGGCCACTCTCGGGGGAGCATAGAGGGCGATGGTAGACCTGGCTGCAATGGACCCATTTCTTCTATCACTTTATTGATCTCTCGCAAATCGTGAAGGAGCCTCCACTTGTCCTTTCCGGGTTTTCGCATCACAAAGACAGGGGAGTTCCAAAGACTGTCTGTTGGAACAATGTTGCCTTTAGCAAGCTGTTCTTCTACTAGAGATTCAAGGGCGCTTAATTTTTCCTTGGAGAGGGGCCACTGTTCCACCTTGATGGGTTTATCAGTTTTCCAAGTCAGGGCTGGGGTGGAGCGCCTCTCAGTGGCCCCGATTAAAAATTTGTGGCAGGAGATGGTATTTCTATTCGAGTTCCCTACTGTGAGAGGAGATCCCTGCCCCATAGGGTGAAGCCTGATGGTACCACAAAGGGCTTGACGGAGGCTATGTGACCATCAGGTCCCTCTATGGAGATTGAATTCATGCTCCTCATGGAAGGAGAGGTTCCCCCAATACCAGAAACTGTCCCCACAGAAGGTCTCAGAGCCCACTGCATTGGCCAATCTGCCTTGGAGATGATAGTAACATCCGCTCCTGTGTCTATCATCCCATCTAGATAAGTTGTGGCTTTCCCATTGGTCAATTTACAGCTAAGAGTTGGCTTGTCTTCTCCAACAACCTCAGCCCAGTAAGTGCATGGGGTTCGATGCAGTCGAGGAAAGTCTCTAGGTAGCACTATGGCCTGTGCTACCCAAGTCCATTGTGGAAGAAACCAGGGGGTGTTTGTGCAAGTGACTGTGATCTTGAAATTCATACTGGGGGACACAGTGTGGATTTCAGGTAACACAAACAGTTCTGGTGGTCCTCTCAACGAGTTTCCCACCACTAGAATGTCAGTTCGAGAGTCGATGTTTCCTGAAACTGAAACTGTGATATGATGGAATGTGGGTTTGGTGAAATGGTTTGCAGTGGCACTCACCACGTTCAGATGCGGGGCCCAGGTGTTCGCAGGTGCTGGTGGTTTCGCTGGGGACACGGTGGAAGGGATCGGTGTTGCAGCCTTTAGTTTTGTGTCAGCGTGTGTTGCTGCCTAAGCTCGTGTCCGCGATCACTTTCACCGTGGGGCCGAAGTGCATTGATGGTTGGGTACTTTGAATCTCCAGGTGCAAAGAAAACAGGGACAAGTATTTTTTGCTTAAATCAAAATCAAAAGCACTTTATTGAGTGCCAACAACCGCTTATCGATGGGAAGAGAGAAGAAAGAAAGAAAGGGAGAAAGGGGGGCACTTAAGCTACTGCGGCAGCGAAGTCCTAGATTGTCGGATCGATGGATTAGATCACCGTCCGTGGAGAGGGTACTTTCGTGAGGGTACTTTTTGAGAGTCTCTTTATAGTCTTTTTGTGAGGGCAGGTAACCAAGAGATGAGGCAATCCCTCCAGAGGAGCGAGGGAATGACAGCCAGCAGGTGGGAAATAGGGCCCCGTGTTTTGGGAGTACCAGGTGGCGGTACTAGACAGATTGTTCTTGTGCAGTCCTTTCCGCCCGTTAGCGGCGTACGGTTCTCTGCAGCACAGCTCAGCAGCACAGCTCTACAGCACACCCAGGCACCTGGCAGGCATCCCACCAAGATCTGGCTGGACCTCATTGTGCAAAAGTCCTTTTCCCCCTCTTAGGGTCTCTGGGTTTTCGGCCCCTGCTTCTGTCGATGGTCGTGAGGCAGGTAGGGATTTCCGTCCAGACTCTTACACCACCCCGTGGCTCACGATCGTCGTCAGGAACCTGTAGCGTTGTCACGATGCCTTCTGGAGTCTGTAGTGTTGTCACGATGTCTTCAGGACTCTGTAGTGTTGTCACGATGTCTTCAGGACTCTGTAGTGTTGTCACGATGTCTTCAGGACTCTGTAGTGTTGTCACGATGTCTTCAGGACTCGTCCGTGCCAGTAGCATACCCCGGAAAACAGAGACAAAAGAGAAAGAGAGAAGGGAAAAGAAAAAGGGAAAAGAAAGCAAAAGAATAAGCAATTTTAATCACATGAAATTTTGTTTAAATTTCAACAGGGCAACAATTGTCTTATTATAGTAAAATTTCATTAACAATTATTCAAATAAAGCAGTTTAATTTCTTATTGTAACTTAAAATCATATTAATCAACAGGGCAACAATTGCCTTATTATAATAAAATTTCATTAATAATTATTCAAATCATTATACTTTAGGATTACATTAATACATTGTTACACCTTAAAATTACATTAATTGATTGAATCACAAAACAATAAAAATACCTTAATATTTTATTAATAATTGTTTAAATTACAATAAGCAGTAAAGTATTTATCCAATTTCTTATTACACCTTAGCTCGCCTTGCATCAATAACGTCAGGGGTGTCCACAGAGGACGAAACATCAACCAGATTATGCATCAGGACCCCGGTGGCAGTAGGTGACCACCCAAAAAGGGTATCCCGCCAACTGTGGTCAGCATCCTTTCTTACCCTTTCCAGAACACGATGTATTTCATTTACATTGTGATGAACAGTTACCAAGGTTTTCTGTCCGTTCTTCTTGATCTTCTCCAAAATTTCGATTAAATCCTGATGAAGCAACAATTGCTTTACCAAGGTAAGGTTCATCCCAATGGGGGTAGGCATAACTTGGTGTATCAGTGAGTAACTGGATTGCAAAAGGTGATAAGAAGTAACTGGAGCTGAATAAAAAAAAATCACATCCTACGATTTTAGTAAAATTACAAACACAAAAATTCGAATGATTTTTAGTGTCCATCACCAAATTTTCTACAACTATTTGATCACAAGCAGTTCTCAAGCATGCACATCCATTACCTATATGCACAAGCACTGTTTCAGGATTCTCTTTAAGATGAATTTCAAAATGACAGATATTCTGCTCCGTGTCTAAGCAAATGTCCTGAGCTCTGATTGCATTACTTTCACAAATGAACCCTAGTTGTTTCCAGACAACACAAGTTTCTAAATCCACAGTTTGCCATTTTTTATCAATTTGACAGGCCCATTGCTTATGCTCAAAAGGATAAAGAAAAGTTCCAACCCAATTCAGCCCCAGTGCAATGATAGGGAATATTGAATGCACTGAAGCATTACATACGGTTAACATTCACTGAGTTAATATGTTTGATAACAACCACTGGTGGGTTAATGACAACTGCAGTGGTCGTTGTAATTTGGTTAAATCTCTAATTGTGACAGCCAATTTATTCTTTAGTACTTCTGAATCAATGCTATTCAAGATTCCCAATCCTGTTCCCACAACACCAGTTATGTCTCTTTGTGTTAAAAAATGAACAAGTTGGCTGAATTTCTGTGCATTAGCAATTTAACTTGTTTGAGAGACCATACCTGGTCCTGATTATATTTGATCCAATTTCAAAAATTTTCAGGCTTAGCATAACCGATGGTTGGGTGATAGGTATTACAACATCAACTTCAAGTCCCTCCCCCCCAGTATCTTGTATTGTTTCTACCACACATAATTTTATGGGAAAATTGTACAACAGCTAAGTTTAACAAAAAGTTCAGCAATTAATTTCACCTCGTGTTACCATAAAGGGAGGGAAAAAGCATTATTCTTGTCATCCAGCACAAGGGGGATGTTTATACCATAATATGCAGCTACTGCACTCAATATGGGCTTTGCTATGGCATTTATTTTAAATCTATAAATTCTTCATGTCCCTCGGAGTTCCCCTGTGAAAAGTAAACACAACAGAGCCTGCCACCAAGGGGCAGAAAAGGTTAAAATGATGGAATTATCCAGCGTGTATTTGTCTGATGCTCCTTTCCTAGGGCATCAGAGGCTGTCCATGCTTTTTGCTGCCAAAAAGAAAGCCACTCAGTCCATTCCTGAAACACAGCATAGAAATAAGTATAGATACAAACAAGAAAGATATTCTGTACTTCACATTGGAGAACACTCCAAACAGCTATCAGCTCGCCAACTTGGGCACTGCCTTCCCCCTCTGTTTCACCGGAGGAAGTGTGGAGGGCTTCCTTAATAACTGAGGCAGGTTTGTCTTGGCTGCTACTGAAGCCTTCTTGTATTGCCAGGTTTTTTACAGCTCCTTCAGTTATTGAGAAAGTGTTACAATAGTGTTCAATCTGAGCATCCCACTTTCTAACTAAGGCCCTCTGGACCACCCCGTCAGGTTGGGGGGTCCCGGTGGAGGCCCTAATAACTTTGAAAGGGCAACTCAAAACAATTGGTTGTTGTTGTGTAATTTTCTCCACTTCTATCAGAGCTAAGCTGACCACAAACAGCCCCTTTTCCCAGATAGTGTGTCTTTTTTCAGCATCTCTGAAGCCATGGGAATAAATACCAACAGGCCTTGTTGGGCCCTCAGGGCCCTGCTGCCAGATGTGTACTGACAGCCCTGAGGAAGCAAATCTCCATTCCACTTGGAAAGGATCAGTAGGGTGAATAGGGCCTAGGGCTTGGTGAGCTGTTGCTTCAAAAATCAGCAATTGTAAGGCTTCTTCTTGAGAAGTATCCCATTCCCATTTCACCCCTTTTCTCAGCAATTTATAAAGAGGTCTGGCAATTATGGAAAAATCAGGGATGCGTTTTCTCCAGAACACCAATAACCCTAAAGCATGTTGGAGATCTTTCCTAAATTCAGGCATTTTAATCTGATCTAAAAAGTTTAGGGTATCAGGTGGGATATCCTTCCACCAAATTCCCAAAAACCAGTTTACCTGGTTTTGAGGACAAAGTTGTTTTGGCTCTTTGCCTGGACTTTGAAGGAAAGGTTGCTTTGGCTCACTTCCCAGGCTCTGAGGGAGGGGTTGCTTTGGCTCACTGCCCAGACTTTGAGAAAGCAAGGGGGGTCCACTATTGTCTGGGTTTTCACTATGAGGGACCCCAATGTCCCTGCTAGCCAGTGTTTTCTCTGATTTCTCTTGTGGGGTTTTTACAGGTCCACGTTTTCTATTGTAATTAATCAGATCTTCTGCAGCCTCACAACATGTATAAACTTTGCGATCACTGGCAGGTGAATTCAAGTGTGAACCCAACGGCTGAGAAGGTGTAGAATTTGGGGCATTCCCAGGATCAGTAGATCTGGTTCGATCTGTTGGGTTTTCAAGGAATTTTTCCAGCTTCTCTACGGGGCCCACAACTGCTGTGGTTTTCTGTAAGACAATCGCTGTGGGTTTGAGTGATTCTGGGGGACCCCAAATTAAAGGGGTCTTCATTTCAGGTTTCACAGGGATTTGCACAGGGGATTCATATTCAGGAATCAACTTCTTTTCATGTATTGTTTGCAGACAAGCGGCTTTGTGGACGCTTTCTAGAAGTTGATCAGGGGTACTAACAATAGCTAAAGGGTCTCCACTTTCTGGAGGATTGAGTCCCCCAGCTTGGAAAGTTGCATGCTGAGTTGGGGACGAGGTGTTATGTTTGTCTCCTGTTGTTAAGAAAACACCATGTCCCCAGTATCCACTGGCCTCCTGTTCAGTTAAATGAATTTGGTCTCCTCTGGTGAGTGACACTTGGGAGACATATTCTGTTTTAATTAAAGGTGTCATAGGAGGACAGCAGTTTTCCCCACAATTTTTTACTTGCTTTAATTCTTTGTGGGGGTAAAGTGATTCCTTTTCCTTTGTGTCTTGTGGATCGGTGTTCCTTGAGTTTTTAAGACATTTTTCTCTCAAGAGATCTTGTAACAAGAGAGTGTAACTCCTTTCTTCCTCTAATTGTTTCTGCAAAACTTCCACTAGGTTTTGGAGGGAGTCTATTATTGTTTCCTGTTCACTGCACCGCTTAAAGCGGTGATCTATAGCCGATGTAAGGCATGCTCCTAGGACAGAGCAAATTACAGCTTTATCTCGGCCAAGTCTGAATTTTGACCCACGCTGTAAAGAGTAAATTCTATCAATCACATTTTCTAAATTAAACCAGTTGTTTTGTGCCCACTCCTCCCCTCCTGAAGAGGGTCGGGCATTGTGTTTTGCTAATAAAGCATAAAATGCAGCTGTATGTTTTGTGTTAGTGTTTGAGGTCATGTTTTTGAAGGGACAATGAAAACCGCTTTAGGGAGGTAAAACTTAGTTGCATCCACAGTCCCGAGAGCCGGGCTGTGTTCCCCTTCTCTTCCCTAAAGTGGCGAAGAGACTGAGTCTACTGGAGGCTCTGTTTAGTTACAATCCGTTGCCTCTCCTAACACCCAGTAGACTGACTCCTTACACATCCACCTTAAAAAAGAAACACAACACTCCCCCTTTTGCACCAAGAGATTCTTTTGTGAAATTCTGAAGACAGAACCCTCAACAGAGTATAGGGATGCTTTTCACCTAGGCATGTGCAGTTTGCGGGAAATTCGAGATGCCCCCCTTGCTTTCTAGACACCGCTCACCCTTTTGGAGTGTCGGGCTAGGTGCGGCTGGAGCAAAACGTCCTTCCCCTGTTACAAACTACACAAAACCTTGCAACCCCTTCTGCCTCAGAATCCTGTCCGTGACGCCAATTGATGTCACGATCCACTCGTAGGAGCGGGGGTCGTGATGGTTCGTTACTTTGAATCTCAGAGTGCAAAAGAAAACAGGGACAAGTATTTTTGCTTAAATCAAAATCAAAAAGCACTTTATTGAGTGCCAACAACACGCTTATGCGATAGAGGAGAGAGAGAGAGGAGAAAGAAAGAAAGGGGAAAGGGGGGGCATAGCTACCACGGCACGACGAAGTCCTCGTTGTCCGGATCCGATGGATTCGTCTCGTCCGTAGGGAGTACTCGTAGGGGTACATTTTGAGAGTCTCTTTATAGTCTTTTCGAAAGCGAGGGGCAGGTAACCAAGAGATGAGGCAATCTCTCCAGAGACGAGGGGCAAGCAGCCAGCAGGTGGGGACATAGGGCCCATTGTTTTAGGGTACAGGTACAGCGGTACTAGACAGATTGTTCTTGTGCAGTCCTTTCCGCCCCGTTAACCGAGCGGCACGGTTCTCTGCAGCACAGCTCAGCAGCACCGCTCTGCAGCACACCCAGGCACCTGGCAGGCATCCCACCAAGATCTGGCTGGACCTCATTGTGCAAAAGTCCTTTTCCCCTCTTAGGGTCTCTGGTTTTTCGGCCTCTGCTTCTGTCGATGGTCGTGAGGCAGGTAGGGATTTCCGTCCAGACTCTTACAGCTCGTTTTCCAGTTTCCCTGTTGCTGAGGTGTTTCTGGACCTGTAAACGGCTTGGAAGGGTTGTTATTTTTTTGGGGTTTGGGACAGTTCTTTGCAAAATGGTGAGGTGACTCACAATTGAAACATTTGCGGATGTCTTTATTATTGTCTGCCGTCGCAGCGGCACCTACGGTTTTCTTGGGTGCTCCCTTAAATGGAGGTTGTTGGGGGGAAAAGTCTGTTTGTTCAGGCATTATGTCAGCACAAAGCTCTAGCATTTGAGCGATTGTTGGCTTTGGATTTCGTGGCAAGGTTTTGAGGACTCTTTTACATTCTATGTTTGCATTTTCTTTAGCTAGTGATCTTATTAGCTCTTTTTGCAACTGTGGATTTTCTATTTGTTTCATTACTGCCCCTCTTAATCTTTCTACAAGGTCCACGAAGCTCTCGTCAAGCCTTTGCTTGATTGCAGAATAACCATCTGAAGGGGCAGCAGAGGAAGGCAGGCACAATAAAGCTCTTTTTGCTGCGTTTTTAATATCAACTAGAACTGCTGGTGGCAGTTGGGTGGCTTGGGCTCGAGGTTTGCTCATGTCTCCTTGGCCACAAAGGTGATCTAGGGTTAAAGTAGCTGTTTGGTCGTTTGCCTTGTAAATAGGTAAAAGTTCTTTTAATTGTTCATGCCATGTTCTTTCCCAGAGCCAGAATTGAGTTTCATTTAAGATACCAGACATCATCATTTTTATATCATATGGTACTAGGGTTTGAGTTTCGAAAGTCAGGGTTAAAATGCTTTTAAAATATGATGTTTCCCAACCGAACTCTTTTGCAATTTTACATATCTCTTTGAGATTTTGAAAGCCCATCGGTTGCCATACAGCGTTTTCTCCTTGAGGATTGTATTGAACTGGGGCTGCAAAAATCTCGGTATTTGTGATTTGCTGACTGGTTTCTTGGTGACATGTGGAGTGACTTCCAGGAGGCAGTGGGGGCTTAAAAGCTCTGGTGACAGTGGCGTCTTGGTACAGTTCGTTTTGATGGAATAAGGGGGGTGTTGCTTTCTTGGGCAGTTGTTGCATCTCAGGCTGGGCAGTTAAAGGATTCGCAGCGTGGGCTGTGGCACTTAGGACCCTGGGAGCTCCTGGGTTTTGCGACAGCATTTCCCCCCCCTCCGGCGCTGGGTCGGCAGAGGATTGGGGTGGTGTCGCAGCACACGTCATTGGTGAGGCTGGGAGATGTGCGGCAGCCACTCCCCTGGCAGGGGCGGCGCTGGTTTGTGCAGCGGCTTCGAGCGCCGGGTGTCCCTGTGCGCCCGCCCCCAGGGGCAGGACGGAGGCAGGCTGGACGGAGCTTATTACGGTCGCTGGGAATACGGCAGGGGAGCATGTGTTGATCGCCGTTGGGGGTGCGGTCGCACTGGCCGCCGGGAAAAGCAGCAGCGGCGGTGGCGGTGGCGGCAGTGCTGGCAGCGCTGGCAGCGGCGGCAGTGGCGGTTCTGGCGTGGCTGCGCCGTAGGGACGGCTGGGCGCGGGCGCCGCCGGAGGGGCCAGGGCAGGGGCCGCCCCGGCAGGCGGCATGCACCCGAGCCAGGGCCATACGGCCGGCGGGGGTGGCGCCATGGCTGGAAAGGGCGACTCCGGCGCTCCCGGGACTGGGAGCGCGGTCCGGGCTACCACCGGTGGAGCTAGTTCGGGTGGTGGCGCCGCCCCACCCGGCGGCGCCGCTCCAAGCCTGGGCCAGGTGACCGACGGGGACTGCGCCACTCCCTGTGCGGCCCCGGCTCTGGGCGGCGCGGCGCCGGCCATGACGGGGGCTGGCATGGCCGCGGTGGACTCTCCCACCAGGGCCGGTACAGGGGCTGGGGACAGCATCAGCCAGGGCCACATGGGCGGCAGGGGCACGGCCTGCACTCCCGTGGCTGCGAGCGAGAGCGGCCAGGGCGGGGCTGCCCCCACCGCAGCTGCAGGGGGTGGTTTCACAGCGGCGGCTGTTTGCAGCGCCAGCGCCATTGTTGCAAGCTCCGCCTTTGTAGGAGGAGGAATGGTAACGAACTGAGAATGGTGTGGCTCTGTGGGAGGGCTGAGGGAGGCGCTGGGGGCGGGGTTGCCTGGCCACTCGGCCCCACCTGAACCTTGCGGGCTGGGTCCATCTTCAGCAGCCGCATGGCCAGCGCCATTTTGCCTCATTGTTTCTTTGTGTCCAGGGGGGTTTGAAATTGTGAGAGTTTTGGGACCTGGAGGGGGACCAAGGGGGGGTGGGAAGGACTCGTCAGCGGGTTGGTGAAGCTCGGGGGAGGACTGGGGGGGTTCTTGGAGATTACTGTCGCTGTTCTCGTCACCACTCCGCGGTTTTACAAGGGGATGGGAGGATGGTGGGGTGGGGAGAACAGGGCGGGGACGCGCGCGCGTTCCGAACTTTTCTCCTTCTCTTCTAAAACTTCACAAATTAAAATGAGCAAGGGAAAATATAGTCGTAATGAATTATCTCCTGTCTTTGAAAGACGCGTTAGTCTTTCCCCAACCCGATCCCAGAAATCAAGGGATTTTATGGAAGAGGGACAAACAGAGGGGTGATAGAGAAACACCAACTTTGTAAAGTGCTTCAAGAGCTTTTTACTGAAAGCTCTGTTAGCAGATTTTAAGATGATTTAAGTTGGAAATAAACCTCACGCTCAGGACGTGATAACTGCGTACCCATCTGTAGTGGTTTCAGTTCGCCTATTCAGGTTTGTGGCTAAATGCTAGCACACTTACTTATATTTACTTGATTGCTTGTTGTGAGATGAGGATTAGGAGTAGGCAAAGCAGGCTCAAACTTTATCAAGTACAAAGAAGTTTTATTAATAAACCTAAGACAAAGGGAAAAGAAAAAAAAAACCAAGAAAAAAAAAAAACAGAACAAACTCCTCAGACCACCCCTCCTTCCCCCACCTCTCCATTTCATTCTCCCTGACAACATACAAAAGACAAGACTTTGACTTCCAGTCAGTTTACCACCTCAGAAACAGCTCTTGTTCCAGTTCATTTAGGGAGAGAAGTTTCTTTTGCTTACACCATGGATTCTCTGTAAGAAAAATACAGTTTTTATGGGTCTTCTGCCTCACCATTAGCCGCCGCCTGGAGCAAAGTCCAGCTTAATGGTGGATCCCTCCCACACCAGTAGCCTTCCCACAGCCACTTGGATGGGTTATGAACAGTCCACAGGGTACCTGTTTTAAGGATGCCCAGTTCAATTGCAGCAACAAAGAAAATCCCTTCTTCTGTGTTTAGCAACACAGGTTCTCCTGACAACTCAGGTTCTCTAGCATTCTCCCCGGGACCAGGGCTCTGGGTCACAGCCTCTCCTCTCTCTTGGTTCTAGTTTCTCATCAGGCTGTACTTTTTTCAACACTTACTTGTCTGTACTTAGGTATTTCAGTTCATTGGCTGCAATAAGAACCTCACATTTCCCTTTGGACTATATCTTCATATATTACAGAGAATTTATTAGCTCAGTCCCCAACCATGGTTCTCCAAAAGAGTTTTCAGCTTCACTCTTGAAGCACTTCCCATGCACCTTTTTGTAAGTATCAGTTCTGCTTTCCTCACTGACTGTAAAGTCTCTGCGCTGCACTATGTCGATCTCCTCACTCGTTCCTCTCACTGCGAAGAAGGATGGGTGTCTGTGAGTTTAGTCCAGGCATGGAGAGAGTTAATCTCTGTCTCTCTCTCTCTCCGGCAGTGTGAGGATCACGTGTTCCCTGCCGGGCTGTTTGAACAGGTCTGAGCTGGATGCCAGACGCTCTCAAGAGTCTTTCTGCCTGGCTCTGCCAAGCTGGCTCGGCCTGGTAGAGCCATCTGGGCCCGGGGTGACAGGGCAGGGCCTGGCCCGAGCTGGATGGAGTCTGGCCTGGTCCTTGCCTGGCCCGGCTCTCTCTCTCTCTCTCGTGTAGCTGACACACCGGCTGAGCTGGATCTGCAGCGAGAGAAGCAGGAGCTGCTCCTCTCTACACAGCAGCAGCAGGTCCAAAGAGGGAGAGCTTCAGAGAGTCTCTGCTTATATATGGTTTTTTTCCTCGAAGGCAGATCAACTTTTTAATTGGTTCACTTACATATCAATCCTTAAAACTACCTGATTATTGGCTCTCTCTCGCAGGAAGGAAGTTGTATTCCCTCCTGCAGCACAGATCACTTCCTAGATTTTGACCCCTCTGGCCTAACCCAGGACACCATCCTGAATAATTCTCCCTGCTTGGACTATCCCGTAGTGAAACCCAGCAAAAATACTACCTGGGTGGACCCGTTACTGATCCCTTGCTATTTCCTGGTTTCCTCGGTGACTGCAGTCCAAAGCAGAGCCTTCAGCTGGTCTGAGCCTTCTTCTGTAGTGTTGGAGGTGGTTTTCAGACGCCCCTTCTGAAATTGCTAATAGAACTCAGCGCTTCTTCTGGGGAGCAGCAGTCCAACGGGTGAACTCCTGACCACAGGGTGGACAGGGACACTCTTCTAGGGCTTGAGTTCTTCTCAAGACCACATGTTGGGCGCCACTTATAGCTCGCTGGTTTCTCTGTCCAGCCTGGCGTTGCCATGACAGATTCCAGCTGGCTATATTTCCAGGAATGCCCCTGTCCCCAGGGCACTCTGGCAGCGTCCCGTAGACACTTAGCCAGAGAAACTGCGGCCTGCGTTGTGGTGCAGGAACTGTCCAGTTTAGCTATCAGCTGAAGATGAATAACGAGAGGGCTCTTGGAGTGCCTTTAATTCTGAGTGGCTTTATTGCAGGGTCTTCACACAGAGGAGAGGCAGGATCCAAGAGGGCGAGGGGCTCTCAGACACAGCCTTAAGAGTTATCACGTACCACCAATCACCAGGGGTTTGGGGGAGTATAGGGAAGGTCTAGGGTTATTTGGTCCTATGGGATGGGGAAGGAAAGGGGCCCAGGAGATAACAGGGAATAGAACAAAGGCTCTTGGGGGGAGGGAGGAGATGATGGACACCAGCAATGGCTACTCTGGTTTGTCCTGGGTTAAACCATGGTCACTTCACTTTCCAGGGGTTTCCTATCTCCTTGGAACTTTCTCCACCAGTTATCTTTCTCCTTTTCTAAGTCTTCTCCCCCTGGGGTCTCTAAGGACACATCCACAGCAGCTACACTCTGGTTTGTCCTTGGTTAAACCATGGTCACTCCACTTTCCAGGGGGTTCCTAGCCCCTTTGGACTTTCTCCACCAGTGATCTTTCTCCTTTTCTAAGTCATCTCCCCCTAGGGTCTCCAAGGACACATCCACGGCAGCTACACCCATCCAGGATGTAAATGGTGGCCTGGAAAGGGACACAGCAGATGATGAAGCAAAGGTCAGCCACAGCCAGGTTGAGGATGAAGAGGTTGGTGGTGGAGAACTTGACTTGGCCATTCCACAGCAGCACAGCCAACACGAGCCCATTTCCCACAGTACCCACAAGGAAGATGAGGGAGAAGATGATGGGCACAATAATCCCTGCTGCTCGTAGCTCCGGGCTGTCAGAAGAGATGTGGAATGCCCCTGGCATCTTCCTGTCGGACTGCAGGGACCTGCATGGGGAGAAAGGGATAATAGGCCCCAAGGTGCCTGACCCCAGCCTTTGACACTCACATTTCTCCCAGAGATGCCAATCCCAACCAGCTGGTTAAATGATGCCACCAAGGTCCTTGTGACGTCACTGGCAAGAATGCTGTTGGAGTCAGTCAGCCCACATCTGCCTGGCTTGAGCAGAGCTGAAGCCTCTTTCTCCTGCCTGGATTCACATTGCCATCAGAACATCTCTTGTGCTCCCAGCACCCTGAAGAATCCCTCCTGCCCTGCCACCTGGCCTCACCTGTGTTCCTCCTAAATTCCCAAAGCTGCTAAACCCCTTGGGATTAGTTACTTTGGCAAGTCTAAACCCTGGCTAGTGGTCAACAGGGTTTGGCCACAAGGCCATGGGGAAGGAGGCTCCCATGGACTGCAAGTGGTCCCAGCACACTTAGCCCAGGGCTGGGCCACCTCCAGCAGTAGAGACCTGATGCCTGGATCACACCCTACAGCAGCAGCACCCCAACATATTCCCACCCCAAGGGAACTCCTTAAGTTGTGACCACCTCCCCCCTGGAGCTGGCTGCTCCTTGCTCCCTGTGCAGTAGTTATGCTCCACAGAGGAGAAGCAGCTAAGGGCACCTTTTCCTGATGCTGAGAGGTGGTCAAGGGCTGGATGGTGGCAGGTAGGTGAGGATGGGGAGGAGACCCTGGAGCCACCTGAAATACAACATAATGATCATTGTGAAGGAGCCTGTTATTATCACAGCTCAGGGTATTGTGATTTGCTGTAAAACTTCCTCCAGCCCTGAGTAACACTCTGCTCAGGCAGGGAACATTAACAGCCTGTCTCTGAATAAGCCTTCCCCTTGTTGTGCTATCATTGGAACAAATTGTCATTCTCTGAGCAATAACAGAGAAGGAAAGACACTTATCGAGCTACTGTTGACAAGGAATTAACTCGGTTTTGGGTCATGCAAGCTCTTTCACTCCATGTTCCCCCATCCCTCAGCTCATGCCACTTCTTCCCAGCTTCTATGCCTGTCCCTGCCTCTCTGTGTCTTTGGTCCCCTCTGTCCTACTGATAGCTACCCTCTAGCTTATCCAGCTTATCTATCTGGCCCCATAGGATCTCCCTGCTGGAGCAGAGGAGCCCGGTCTCCTTCTGGGCATGCATATGCACCAGGGTGTCTCTGCTCAGGGAGTCTGAGGTCACCTTTCAGCTTTGGAAGCTGGCACTCACCTTTTTGAGGAAGGGCCTGCAGCTTTGCCACTCGCTTGGGGGGGGGGGGGGGAGGACTCCAGTCCAGCCCACACAGTGGCAGCAGGAGGATGCAGCCCACAGAAGAGTTTATCTGGGCAGCTTGGTCATTCCAGTCACTCCTGTCTGGTGCTCCGCTGCCTCCCCCTGCCTGCCACCAGCTCTGCTCTCTCTCTCCTTCTGGAGCTCCTCTTCTCTCTCTCTGACTCCCCCTTCTCCCTCCCTCTGCTCTTGCTGCTGATCCATAGCTCTCTGTTGGGTTTTTTTTCTCCCCTCTCCCTGAGGTTGAGTTTGGAGTTAACTCCTCTCTGCCCAGCTTGCCTGCAGGCTCAGCTGCTCCCTGCTCCTCCTGCTGAGAAGGGGGCGGCAGAGGAAAAGTTTACTACTCTCTGGCAGAAGAGGGAGGATGGAGGGGGGAAGGGTCCCTTGGACCTCAGCGGCCACCTCTCGATGCTGGGTGTTCAGGATGTGTTGTCCAACATCTGTAGGGAATATAAATATCCCACCCCTGTGAGCCTTGTCCCTGCCCTGTCCCAGGAATGTGGGGCCCTAAACCCTCTGGAGGATGATTGCTGTTACTAGCTGTTATTAATTAATTGTTAGTAGCATGGCACTGAGCAGATTGAGCCTCTCCCACAATGTCTGACCTAGGGAAGGAGGAGAAAGCAGGTTTTGGATTCCATCCAGTCCAGGTCTCCATTCCACCAGTGTTGGGGAAGATGAAATAAGAAAGCCTTATAAATATGATTACCTAGCAAAAGATGCTGAGAATGTAGAAACTATAAGCAAGATTGAAATGAAGACAAGTTTTGAGATACCAAACCCCAGTTTCTGAACAACTGGAAAACAATGGCATGGCCACTGCAAGTAATCCCCCCTTTGATTAAAAAATACCCTCTGCTTGCAGACAGGTCCAAGGGTCAGAGCAGACCCTACCAACTTGGCAGAGGGTCCAAAAAGCAGTTTTTAGAGTTTAAAATATAACGCTGTATGGTAATGCAATAGTTCTCATAGGCTGTATGCAAATGTTATAAGATTTGTAGTTTGTTCTAGATTGGTTAATGAAAATTAGAATATTCAGCACAGAAGATGATTTATTGTATTGTAAGCGACAAGCTCGCTCTCTTAACTCTCTTAGCTCTCTTCTTTTAACTTCCTTAAATCCTCTCTCTTAACTGCTCTTAACTTCTTTAGATCCTCGCTCTTAGCGCTCTTAGCTCTTCTCTCCTCTCTTGCCTCTCTGACCTGCTCCGGGCTGCGTCTGGCAGCCTCTAGCAGGTCTCTTACACTAATGTTCTTTCACAATAAACCTCATGCTCTACAACCCGACTACAGAGATCTCTCGTCTGTCCCAGCCGTCTGAAACCGACCCGCAAACTCCACACACCAGTACTGCAGTGTGGGAGGGAGGACAAGACCTCCAGGATGGCCACCTCCAGCACAGCTGCCTGGGACCCATCAGTGCAGACCAATGTGCCAGGAGAGGACAGTGACCCACGGAGCCCTCCTGCCCTGCCACTCTGCTGCCATGTCCATCCTGGTGACAGGACCTGTGCCCTGAGGACTTCCATGTGCGCTAAGACTGAGTGCAGCTTGGTGATCCTTTCTCAGAAAGACTCAAAGGCCACCAGCTTCCCTTCACTGGGAAGGTTGTAGGTACCTCTTCCAATGATGGAGCAGGATATGGAGAAGGAGGCGCTGGCCCCTTCCCCTCCTCAGCAGCCCCAGTTATCACCATTGGCTCAGTGGCAACCCTCGGCCTGGCAGAAGGGACCATGTGGCTTCTCCCCCCCACCTACTATTAAAAATAAGTGTACCTCGTGGCTTCGCGGCCTCGTGGCCACCTGCTAGATGGTTGCCTCAGCCACCCGGACGCCACCAGGGCTAAGGTTTCCCTGCCCACAGCAACGCTAATCCCAAGTGCTGAGGTGTCGGTGTTCGCAAGCGTGGGTTCTTGCTACCAGTAGCTGCGAAATCAAGGCAATAAGGAGCGGCAACTGTGCTGGGCAACAGGAACGTTTATTGATCCTCGTCCCAAGCACAATGGCGCCGGACAAGGCTGTGCAGGGACTGATAAACATCTCAAGCAACCAATCACGGCAGAGCAAGGGGGAGGAGTTGGGGCGGGGAGAGGACTCACAAACCAACCGGGAGTAAGGGAGGGAGGGAGAAAGGTTCAGGGACCAATCCGAGAAGCACCTGCACAGAGCTTTCCAGAAACGGGAGGATACAGAACTCGACAGACAACACAACTAACAAATTATCAAACAGAGGCGTAACCTAAACTAAATGGACTAAACCAAGGTCGGGATGGCTCCCGGGGGATTCTTTCCACGAGATGGTTTCACCCACCACCCTTCCTTCCGGGAGCCCGGGGCCGACGTTGCCATGACAACTGCAACATCTCCCCGTTTCTTGTTTTCTAAGAAAGAACGAGAAATCATAGAAACAAGGACATTTTTTAAACATGAAAACAAACAGAGCACAATTAAAATGATAACTAAAATCCAAACAAGGGTGGACAACAGTTCTGTAGCCCATGATGAAAGTCCGGTTTGTGCGAACATGGTCCGCAGCCAATCATTGCTTTCAACATGTAGATCTTGGAGCTGCTGCTGGATCCCCTGTATAGTGGCGTGGATGCTGCGCGAGTGGGATGAAAGATTGAAACAGCATAGACCTTCAAATTCCTCGCACCCGTGCCCATGGGCGAGGAGTAAGAAGTCTATAGCCGCCCTGTTCTGCAAGGTGGCTCGCCTGGTGGTGTCTCCGTCCTGAAGTAATTGGGCCAAAGCACGGGACGTCATGTTGGCGTGTTTGCCAAGCCAACATTCAAGATGATGATGCCTTTTTCTGGTCTTAGGAAATAAAGGCTCAGACACAGTGAAAGGGTTGGGGGTTGTTTACCTCAGTATTTTAATAGGATCCCGTTCGATGGCTTCTGCCGTCCAGGTAGAACACGCCGCAAAAGCCCCCTCCCCCCAATTCAGTATACAATTAAAGACTCTACACATTAGCATATCTACCAGGAGGGCCCAATAAGGGGCCTGGGTGGGCTAACTTCTAGTTTACAAAATCTATCCTACTAGGAGACCTTGAGGGCTCACGAAAACAGGGTGTTTGGTCTCTAGCTTTACGTGGCTTCAAGGGTGTTTAGTCTACCGGCCTCCTAAACACCATGAAATCAGGCTAAACTATCACCTAAAGCATCACAAGTATGCATGCTAATCCTTGTGAATATAGGGAACAGGGTACGACATATTCAGGAGAAAAAGCAGAAAAAATCCCTCAGGCATCATTTCCCCCCTTTTAGAGACTAACAAGATTCCACTTTGTCTAGTCTCTATTCTACCTTACTCCATCCTACATTACCCACAGTATCGGTTTACACAACCGGCCGACACGCAGGCTACTATACAGATAACAACTACAATTACAACTACTATAAATGTTTCTCTTATCCAGGCCCAGTTTGGTAACCATGAGGTAAGGGTGTCAAAGATCTGGTCAAATTTTAAGGTGTCATTTTTGGAAGCTATTTCATGCAAAATTTGAGTTCCCCTCCAAATTTCATTCACATCTTTTCTAACCCTTCCACTTTGGTCCACATTTTGGACTACAGCCTTGTGTAAATCATGGGACAAACCCTGAGTCATAGTTACCATTTGGGCAGATAACAGACACGTAAAGAACAGTTTAAACCCCATCCTCCTGATCTGTATCAGTCTTTGCTTTCTTGATGGTCTCGGGAGCCGAAGCCTTCTTCACTCTGGAATAGTGGATCCACGGTCCCTTGCCGGCAACTTTGACTGCAGTGAGGGTGGTCAGCAAAACTTGGAACGGTCCCTTCCACTTGGCTTGCAAGGGGTCACCGTCCCACCACTTGATGTAGACCCAATCTCCGGGCTGGAACTGATGAGCAGGTGTGTCCAGTCCTATTGGCCTGGACAACACGACAAATCTCTGGAGCTTCTGCAAAGTGGAACTCAAAGCCATTAAGTATTTCTGCAAATCAGCTTTACCTTTCATATGAATCTCTCCCGGGATATGTGGAGCCTGATAAGGCCTGCCATATAATATTTCATAGGGACTTATATTGTCCCTTCGCCTTGGCTGTATGCGGGTTCTCAGCAAGGCTATTGGCAGGGCTTGAACCCAGGTCATGGATGTTTCTTGACAAATTTTACAAATCTGGGTTTTGAGGGTTCCATTCATTCGCTCAACTTTGCCACTTGCCTGGGGCCTGTATGGTGTGTGCAGGTCCCAGGCAATTCCCAGAACCCTGCTCACTTCCTCAACTACCGTTGCAACAAAGTGAGTTCCCCTGTCCGATGACATTCCTAGAGGAACCCCAAACCTTGGAATTATATGGTTCAGCAAGGCTTTCACTACTTCTCTTGCTGTGTTTGAGCGACAGGGGTAAGCTTCAGGCCATCCACTGAAGGTGTCAACCAGTACCAGTATATACTTACATCCCTCTTTGCGTGGCATCTCAGCAAAATCAATCTGCCAATAATCTCCCGGGAGATCTCCTGTTTTTGTCACTCCTAACACAACCCGTTTGCTCGTGTCAGGATTGTTTTTACGACAGGTATGGCACTTGCTGGTTATAGACTGCACGATATCTGTCATCCCTCTCCCTATTACCACCTTCTCCAAACAGCCTTTCTGCACCTCATACGCCTCCTCTCTATTCAGTAATATGGTAAAAAGTTCTGCGTATTTTAACTCATCAAACCTGCGCAGAGCTCGCAGTTCTACCATCAGCTCTGTGACTATTTCATTTTCTAGACTCCCAAAGCGTGGCCACACTCTCTGTCCTCCTAATTTTAACGTTGGCCAGACCCGTGTACAGAGTCTTATCAGCTCCTGTGTGTCCAGGGGGGTTCTCCTTCCTGTTAAATATCACCAGTTTTTCAATACCAGATCTAATGGAGATTGCCCAGGGACTTGTACATTCTCTGAAAAGTTACACCCCATTTTACTTATAAAAAGAAATCGGCCAGGAAAAAACCGTCTCTCTCTCTGGTGGTAACTGCTTAGAACCGAACCTTAAACAGCCAAACTGCACGCACGAGAAAACTTGTTAAAGTTTTCTCAACCGGGACTCGAACCTGCGATTCCCGGCTTCGTAGTTCTCAGTTCAGCGCCTTAAGCCACTGAACCAACTTGTTGCTGTCCCCACCCACCAACCTCCCGTGGTTTAACTGGAGAGCGTCCTCTCCTTACCACGATTTTGCAGGAAGGGGGTTAATTTCCCCCTTTTCTAGGGGCCTCTCAGACCCCCCCCTGCCCGACCTCCCAACCTCCCTCCTGGTGCTAGCACAATACCGAAGTACATCTCCCCCGCTTTCACTCACCTTTTTCGTGCTTTCAGGTGCTGGGTCCTAGAGCCCAGTCACAGCCTTGGACTGCCGCTTAACCCCGTAGGCGCCGGCGAAGGGGCTAGGCGAGATATTCTCAGCCCAAAACTGCAACTCTTCGGGGTCTCTAGGGTCCCGGCGGAGTCGCCAATGACTGATGCCTTTTTCTGGTCTTAGGAAATAAAGGCTCAGACACAGTGAAAGGGTTGGGGGTTGTTTACCTCGGTATTTTAATAGGATCCCGTTCGATGGCTTCTGCCGTCCAGGTAGAACACGCCGCAAAAGCCCCTTCCCCCCAATCCAGTATACAATTAAAGACTCTACACATTAGCATATCTACCAGGAGGGCCCAATAAGGGGCCTGGGTGGGCTAACTTCTAGTTTACAAAATCTATCCTACTAGGAGACCTTGAGGGCTCACGAAAACAGGGTGTTTGGTCTCTAGCTTTACGTGGCTTCAAGGGTGTTTAGTCTACCGGCCTCCTAAACACCATGAAACCAGGCTAAACTATCACCTAAAGCATCACAAGTATGCATGCTAATCCTTGTGAATGTAGGGAACAGGGTACGACATATTCAGGAGAAAAAGCAGAAAAAATCCCTCAGGCATCAATGACCTAATTCCCCCAGTGCCTTAGCTGCTGCTGCCCAGGGCACAAAGACAGAAGCAACCACCCTCTTTGAAAAGCTCCAATGATTAACTTCTGAATTGCAATTGTCATCCCAATGATCAATTTCTCGTTTTTTACGTGCTGAATTGGTTTTTGTCCAATTGAGAATTTGCGTTTTGCCAGGGGCCATGAGGGTTACTTCGCCCAACGTGCAAGGCCCTCCTACCGGACGGGACGGTATCCCGGCCCACATGCGGTCCCCGCAGATAAGAAACACTCCTGTTGGTAGGCGGAGGGGACCACCAAGTGCTCTGGCTCTCGACGGTGTAGCAGGTGTGGCAATAGTACGTGCACACCACTTATCAAAAGTATAGATGGAACGTTTGCGAGGACTCACATTAGTTCTTTTAATGTCTCCAATTTGAGCCCGATAGGGCTCGTTCCCCGTCAGCGTGTATTGAAATTCCACGCAGAATTTGGCTTGTGCGGACCCCAGCAGTTCCAATTCTTGGGGTTCCACATTGAAATTTCTTTCGTCTACTGCATGTTTTAGAGTCTCAAGCCAGGCATCCCATGATTTTACAGGATTGGGCCTCAGACTTGCAAGAACAGGATCTTGTTCTTGCATAGGGATACCCACCAGACAGGTTGACAGGGGGTTCTCGGCAGCATCCGTATTCAAACAGAGATTGTCTTGTTTCAATGACTTGGCGAGCGTGACCCACACATTCTCCTTCGATTGCGGAAGGATCCAGCCGGATGTCTTTGGCCAATGGTGAGTCATCGTCGCCAGCAGCCACAGGGTCAGCAGGATTTTGGTCACCCTTTCCAGCTCCATTACTTCTGTTATCCAGGTGTACTGAAACAGGAAGGTAAGTATAAACAACTCTTTCTCAGCAAAGTTGACTTCTACCAACCCTTCCCCTTTCAGAAAATTCAACAAGGACAGGGTAAGGATAGAATGTTCAGGTAAGTGTGGGGTGGGGAGAAGGGGAAAGGGGAGTAGGGCTGTGAAGGTTTTGAGCATTGTTGCTGGTGCTCTTAGCTGCTCATGGTTGGAACACAGTCTATGATGTCGCCTTCCTTCTTCTTCGCTTCCATGCGAAGCTGACGTTCTGGTTATCCTGTGGGGTCTGTGGGTCACTCTGGAGGTATGGGCGGATTGCTCTCGCCGGGATCCACCGGGGACCTGCTGTTGTAGAAACACACCCATACCCTCTTCCCCATACAATCAGCTCGACTGGACCTTTAATCTGACCATTTTCCGGATCCTTGAACAGAACAAGAGGTTTTTCTGCCAATTTCATCCTGGCCGAATTTGTGAAATGTCTAAAGACGGGGGGGGAAAGGCTCCGAATCAGTACAATTTAGAAAATTTAAGGTAAACAACGCCTTACAGAGTCGCTCAATGGGTGTCTTTTCCTCTGTCCCTCCCCGCTGCTGCTGCTCAAGGATGCGTTTAATCTCCTGATGTTTTCTTTCGATTATAGCTTGGCCAGTTGGGGAATGGGGTATGCCGGTGGTATGGCTAATTCCCCATTCCTGTAAAAATTTTTTAAAACTAGCTGAAACATAACAAGGTCCATTATCAGTTTTTATAGCCTTCGGCACTCCTAAAACAGAAAATGCCATTAGAAAATGTTTTTTAACGTCTTTTGCCTTTTCTCCGGTGTGAACCGACGCAAAAGTGGCACCAGAAAATGTGTCAGTTGATACATGAATATATTTAAGACGACCAAAAGGTGCATAATGGGTTATGTCTGCTTGCCATACCTCGTTAGAATGGAGACCTCGGGGATTGACCCCAGCGTTAAAGGCAGGAATCTGATGTTTCTGACAGGACGGGCATGTTGTCACTATGGCCCTAGCCTGCTCCGAGGACAGGTTAAACATCCTACGGAGGGCAGGGGCATTTTGATGGTAGAATTGGTGGCTTAAACGTGCCTGTGCCACAACGTCAGGAACTGAACAATTGTGCACAGACATCGCTAATGCATCAGCTCTCTGATTACCCTCTGCGATGTAACCGGGTAGGTTGGTGTGTGACCTTGTGTGCATCACAAAGAAGGGATGCTTGCGGTGGGAAAGGAGCTGTAATAAAGATGCAAGCAATCCAAAAAGTCTTTGATGACTCACCTCTTTCAATAGAGAATGTTCAATCCTGGAAACAATCCCCGCTACATAGGCCGAATCTGTAACCAAATTTATCGGTTGCTCCTGGAACCGCTCGAATGCCCTAACAACGGCGGATAACTCAGCAATTTGAGGAGAACCCTCAACCACCAGAATTCCCTCTTCCCACTCGAGGGTCTCTGGATTTTCCCACGTCAGCACAGCCTTGTGGGAGGACCCAGAGCCGTCTGTGAAAATGGTTAGGGCATCAGGAATTGGAGTTTTACGTTGAACAAATTCTGGGGCCAAATGAAATTCCGAATTAAAAAGATGGTGTTTTAGCTTTTGGTGCCCAATTTGACCGGAGAAGTTTTCCAGAGCTAATTGGAGATGTTCACTCTCCTGGAAGACAGACTCAAATTGATCTCTCTTCCAGGGGGTTTGGATGCACGCAAAATCACAGCCAGCCAGGGTACGGAGACGCTGGCGAGCTTTGATTATAAGCTCGGCCACCAGCTCTTGTGGCGTCGTGATTGTTTTGGATGGCGTATTAGGTAGGAATATCCACTCCACTATCAGGAGGGGATCCCTCACCTGCTCATCCCATTGAAATATTAACCCATGGTACTTCGGGTTCTTCCCTAGAATGCTGAAACGGAAGGGAAGAACCGGGTTAATCCTATGTGTCCGTTTTGTGTGTAGTGCTGTTAGTACTTTACCAACTGCCCCTCTTGCCTCCGTGGTGAATTGAATGGGTGCATCCAGGGCACGGCCTCCCCGTAGGAGTTGAAACAAAGGCTGCAAGTCGGTGTTCTTCAGTCCTAGGAAGGGTCGCAGCCAATTGATAGATCCACACAACTGATGCAACTCACGAAGCGTGGCAGGCTCTTCAGGAAGTTTCATCAGTTGAGGCTCAATAAAGGTGCTGGTGATACGTGACCCCAAATAATTCCAAGGTGATGTGGACTGTATTTTCTTAGGATTCACCTTCATACCGATGTTCTCGATGGCCTGGAGAACTGCAGTCAGGGCTGGTTGTAGCTGTTCTTGCAAAGGTGCGCAGACAAGTATGTTGTCCATGTAGTGCAGGATATGGACGGCTGGAAATGCCTTTCGTACCGGAGAGAGGACCCCGGAGACGTACCATTGGCAAAGGGAGGGGGAATTTTTCATTCCCTGGGGGAGGACGAGCCAATGGTAGCGTCTCACAGGTTCCTCTCGATTGATCGCAGGCACTGTGAAGGCGAACTTGGGAGCATCTGCAGGATGGAGGGGGATACTAAAGAAACAGTCTTTAATGTCTATTATGGTGACGGGCCATCCCCTTGGCAACATTGCTGGTGATGGGAGTCCAGGCTGCAGGGGGCCCATCTCCTCCATCACCGCATTAATGGCACGAAGGTCGTGCAGTAGTCTATAACTGTCAGATTTGGGCTTTTTTATTACAAATATCGGAGAGTTCCACGGGCTGTGGGATGGTGTAATGCGACCTAGTCTCAGCTGTTCGTCGACCAGTTCCTGGAGCGCGCTTAACTTATCACCTCGTAGGGGCCACTGCTCAATCCGGATGGGTTTATCAGAGAGCCACTTAATGGGTGGAACTTGCGGCCCAGCGCGCTTTGAGGTGGCCCCCACTAAAAATCCTGAGGCGGAGGGATCTCAATCCTCGTGCCCCACTGGTCTAGCAGGTCTCTGCCCCACAGTGTGAAACCCGAGGAAACTATGAATGGCCTCACGGTCCCTACATGTCCATCGGGACCCTCGATAAGAATGTCCGATGTCGCCCTTTTAACAGACACTGTTCCCCCGACTCCCTTTAGGGATTCGTTCAAGTCTTTGGTGCCCCAGTCAGATGGCCACTCTGTGTCAGCGATGATAGTAACATCAGATCCCGTATCTATCATTCCTGCCCTGGTGACGGAACTCTGGCCATTAATAAGCTTACAGTCAGTGAATGGTTTGTCTGTACCAACTACCTGGGTCCACCATACAAACGGAGTTCGTGTGTCCCTAGGGATGTTCTCGGGTAAGATCAGTGCTTGGCCTAGCCAAGTCCCTTTAGGCAAAAACCAGGGTGTGGTATTTAACATGATGGTGACACCGATAGGTTTTTTAGGTTGATAAAGTTTCACCTCCGGAATAACAAAAAGTCCTGGGGGACCTCTTATAGAATCTCCCACAATAAGTAAAGTGCACGGGTGGTGTGGTGCATTTATCAGTTCCACAGCAACGTGGTGAGGTGTAGTGTTCGTGAGATGTAAAACGAACGAGCTCACCACATCCAGGCGATTGGAGTCACTCGGCGAGGGCTCTGCAGAGTGCCGCGTTGTAGAATGTGAACATGCCAGCTGTTGAAGTCTTGTGAGTCCTCTGTAGGTTGGTGAAGTCGGTGTCGTGGACTCCCCAGGTGCAGCGCTTAGCTTATTTATTGCGGAGCGCGACGCTGACCCGCGCTCCCCTTCCCGTTTCCCGAGGAGTGGCAACAGGAACACGGCATGGGTTGGACTGTCACGTTGTTTTGATGAGAGGCGGTACCTGCCGGTAACTCGGGATTCACAGAGTTAGTGCAGTTAAAATGTCCTTTGCGAGGGAGTCTACAGTCTTTGATAAAATGACCTAACTTCCCACAGTTATATCAACGTTTTTCAGCTGGCGCTGCTGTGACACCATAGGAATGCGTGGGTTTGGGTTTTACCCTCGCCAAGTCAGGGATGGTCTCTGGCTTTGGCAACCTCACTTGGGAGCAGCGCTCAGTAATAAGCTCGATGGTAGGCGGAGGCTCCCAAGGCATCAGCTCAATGACCCTACGGCACTCCTCATTAGAGTTCTCCCTAACAAGTTCTACTAGCATCTCTTTTTGCACGACCGGGTTGGTAACTGCACGTGCCACGGACTCCCGAAGTCTATTTACAAAGGTAACAAACCTCTCTTGGGGACCCTGCTTTATGGTGGTGTAACCCTGAGCAGGGTCACCGTCAGCGGCTAAACCAAACAGCACCGATCGCGCTGCCCGCTGTACGTCTTTAAGGACTTCAGCCGGAATGTTATTGGCTTGGTCCCTGGGTTCAGAAAACGCTCCCTCCCCACTAAGGTGTTCCATAGTGAGGGAGGCCTTGGCTGGGTCACCGCGATAGGTGGCAAGTAACTTTTGCAGCTCCCTGTGCCACCTGCTTTCCCAAACCCAGAAATCCGGTTCGATTAAAAGGCTCGACATCAGGAGTTTTAAATCGTATGGTACTAACAACGATGCTTCAAACGTGGCGTTTATCAACCCCTTGAAATAGGGAGACGCGCGCCCAAACTCCTGGCTCGCTTTGCAAATATCCTTAATTACCCATCGCTGTATGGGCTCCCACCGCGCGGTGTTACGCTGCCGGTTGTACGTCACCGGTGCCGCAAAGGGCACGGCTACCGACAACTGCGATGGGGGAGAGGCCCCGGTGGTATAGGCCTCGGAGGCCCGGGTGGGATAGGCCTCATCCCTTCCCGCTTCCGGTGTAGGACCGTGGGAACCGGAAGGTAGACCGTGGGAAACCGGAAGGGGTACAGCATGGGTAAACAAGGGGGCGGGCACGCCAACGGGAGGGGCAGGGTTCCCGGCAGGGGTGGATCTGGGCGGGATTGGAGGCGGGACTGGGGTGGGAGTTACAGGGTAAGGGGTGGGGCGACCGAGGGGGCGGGGAACTTCGTGGGCGGGAGGAAGGAGGGGCCCCGACGCAATGACATCATCGGCCGCAGGGGGTGTGACCGACGTGTCACTCGACGCGGGGGTGGGGGCTAGGGAGGAGGGGGCGGGGTAGAAGGGATTCACGCCAATCCGGTTCGCGCGCACGCCAAAGTCCAAACCGCTGCCGCATTGCGGCAAAAGTCCCGATCCGCCATCTTGCAATGGCGCAGCAAAATTTCTCCCGACGCCATTTTGTGGCATTCCCTTAAATTCAAAACTACTATCATAACTCGGAGGGGGAATCCGCGCAACGGGCGCAACTGGGGACGGCGAACTGGGGTAAATTGTGAGGAATGGGTCCACCCTGAGCTGGCCAGACTCAGGGCAGAAAGGGTTGGTGACTGCCGTGCCTCGGTGGAGACCTCCATCGTCTCCGATTTCAACCCTCTTGCTTTCGCGAGACGGGCGTACCGGCGCATGGTCAGCCACCGGGATAGAGGGGGGCGGAATGAGGGTTTCAGGGACACGATCAGGGGTAGGGGAACTAACGTCAACCGCACTCGAACCCTCCCCAAACTCATTAACTAAAACATTATAAATTAAAGTCTGCAACTCAAAAAACCGTTTAACTGAAAAATCTCCCCCCTCAAATCTATCGGCTAATTTTTCCCCGACGTCATCCCAAAACGAAAGCGTAAAAACCGACTTAGGATGAACGAAAGGAATGTTCCTGATGCCTGAGGGATTTTTTCTGCTTTTTCTCCTGAATATGTCGTACCCTGTTCCCTATATTCACAAGTATTAGCATGCATACTTGTGATGCTTTAGGTGATAGTTTAGCCTGGTTTCATGGTGTTTAGGAGGCCGGTAGACTAAACACCCCTGAAGCCACGTAAAGCTAGAGACCAAACACCCTGTTTTTGTGAGCCCTCAAGGTCTCCTAGTAGGATAGATTTTGTAAACTAGAAGTTAGCCCACCCAAGCCCCTTATTGGGCCCTCCTGGTAGATATGCTAATGTGTAGAGTCTTTAATTGTATACTGAATTGGGGGGAAGGGGCTTTTTGCGGCGTGTTCTACCTGGATGGCAGAAGCCATCGAACGGGATCCTATTAAAATACCGAGGTAAACAACCCCCAACCCTTTCACTGTGTCTGAGCCTTTATTTCCTAAGACCAGAAAAAAGGCATCAGTCATTGGCGACTCCGCCGGGACCCTAGAGACCCCGAAGAGTTGCAGTTTTGGGCTGAGAATATCTCGCCTAGCCCCTTCGCCGGCACCTACGGGGTTAAGCGGCAGTCCAAGGCTGTGACTGGGCTCTAGGACCCAGCACCTGAAAGCACGAAAAAGGTGAGTGAAAGCGGGGGAGACGTACTTCGGTATTGTGCTAGCACCAGGAGGGAGGTTGGGAGGTTGGGCAGGGGGGGGGGGTCTGAGAGGCCCCTAGAAAAGGGGGAAATTAACTCCCTTCCTGCAAAATCGTGGTAAGGAGAGGACGCTCTCCAGTTAAACCACGGGAGGTTGGTGGGTGGGGACAGCAACAAGTTGGTTCAGTGGCTTAAGGCGCTGAACTGAAAACTACAAAGCCGAGAATTGCAGGTTCGAGTCCCGGTTGAGAAAACTTTAACAAGTTTTCTCGTGCGTGCAGTTTGGCTGTTTAAGGCTCGGTTCTAAGCAGTTACCACCAGAGAGAGAGACGGTTTTTTCCTGGCCGATTTCTTTTTATAAGTAAAATGGGGTGTAACTTTTCAGAGAATGTACAAGTCCCTGGGCAATCTCCATTAGATCTGGTATTGAAAAACTGGCGATATTTAACAGGAAGGAGGACCCCCCTGGACACACAGGAGCTGATAAGACTCTGTACACGGGTCTGGCCGACTTTAAAATTAGGAGGACAGAGAGTGTGGCCACGCTTTGGGAGTCTAGAAAATGAAATAGTCACAGAGCTGATGGTAGAACTGCGAGCTCTGCGCAGGTTTGATGAGTTAAAATACGCAGAACTTTTTACCATATTACTGAATAGAGAGGAGGCGTATGAGGTGCAGAAAGGCTGTTTGGAGATGGTTGTAAAAGGGAGAGGAAACGTGAGGAGGAGGAGAAGGCAGCTAGTGACTAATGAAACGGAGGAAACAGATGTTATGGACATGGTGGCCCCAGCTCTGCGTACGGGCGGGGGGGGATCGCCTCCCGTGCCACCGCCGCCATTACAGCCGGTGCAGTTGGGGGCGGGCGATGGAGGCGCGCAGCCAGCGCCCCCACCCCCACCGGCTCCACAACCGGCACCCCCACCGGCTCCACAACCGGCACCCCCACCCCCACCGACTCCGCCGGCTCCGCCGGCGCCAGCGCCACCGCCCCCTCCCCCTCCTCCTCCCGCGCCCGCTCCGAACGCGGGGGCGGGGGCGGAGACCAACCGGCCCCCCGACCATCCGGGGGCTGGGCGTGGGGCGGGGGGGGGGCAAGCAGGCCCTCGCCCCCTGACCATTCTGGGGGCGGGGAAAGGCGTGGGGAGGGGGCGGGCTGGCCCTCGCCTCCTGACCGCCCACGGGGCGGGCACGGGGCGGGGGCAGAGGCCGGCTGGCCCTCGCCACCTGACCGCCCACGGGGCGGGCACGGGGCGGGGGCAGAGGCCGGCTGGCCCTCGCCACCTGACCGCCCACGGGGCGGGCACGGGGCGGGGGCAGAGGCCGGCTGGCCCTTGCCTCCTGACCGCCCACGGGGCGGGCACAGACCGAAAGCGGAGGCCGATTGGCCCCTTGACCACACAGGGGGCGGGCGAAGGCACGAAGAGGGTGGAGAGGGGGCTGGCTTGTTGCCGGCTCCTCACCGCCCCTGGGGGGGGCGTGAACCGGGAGCAGAGCCTAACTGGCCCTTGCCACCCGACCTGGCCCGAGCCTGGGATGAGTACCCTCGATCGAGGTACCCTCGATCTCGGCTTCGCCGCTCCTCCAGCGTTGGGGAGAGGGGCAAAGCTACCCTGACCAGAGGTGGGTGGGACGTGCCTGATCTAAGTTACTTTTCCGAAAGGGGGGACAGAGACGACCATGCCGGATTCCCCCTCCGCCGCTCTGCTAGTGCTAGGATTAAAACGGAATGGGATGATGTGGATACAGATGGTTCCCAAGAGGAGGGTGGCAGGAGGAGGGGAAAAATAGCCCAAGAAGCTATAAGTGCTGCTAGTCCAATTGCAGGGCGCACGAGATCAAAAAGAGATGAAAGGGGAAGGGAAGGGCCTGCTCTAGAAGTGCCTCTGAGACAGGCTGTGGGAAATCAGGGAGTGATTTATATAAAGACACCATTCTCTCTTGCAGAGCTGCAGACGTGGAAAGACTCTGTTGGAAAGTATAGTGACAACCCAGAGAAAGTAGCCATACGGGTAGAGAGGGCTATAAGAGCTCAAAACCCTGATTGGGGAGACTTGAATGTGATGCTGGATGAATTACTAGATAGCACAGAAAGGGAGATGGTTAATAAAGCTGCCATAGATGCTATACAGGCCCAAATTGCAGCTGGAACTCTCCAAGGGATGCCGAATGACATATACCCACTCGCTGACCCTGGCTGGGATCCCAATGTCCCTGAGCAAATGGCAAAATTAAAGCAGTTTCAGAAATGGGTGGTTTATGGGTTGAGATGTGGCCTTCCTAAAGTAGTGAATTTTTCTAAATTATTTGAGATCAAACAAAATCCAAATGAGACTCCTACAGAGTTTCTGAATAGACTTAAAGAGGCTGCACGGAAATACACAACTCTGAACTTCGAAGCACCTGATCAGAAGTACCAGTTAGCTTACATTTTTATGGGCCAATCAACAGATGATATAAGGAAAAAACTGCAAAAAAGGGGGGTAATGGATATAAGTGAGATGCTGAAAATAGCCTGGCAAGTATATCAGAACAGGGATTCAGTAGATAAGGACAAACAGAACAAGCCCCACCATAAGAAAAACCACAATGAGGGAAAGTCATCCAACTCACCAAAGAGGAGACCCCGTTTTCCTCTAGCTGAGGACCAATGTGCCATTTGCAAGCAGAAGGGACACTGGAAAAATGAGTGTCCAGCACGAACAAAAAAGACACCCCCAGCTCCAGAACTAGCTGTGGATTATGATAGACGGCAACCAAGGGCATCACCCCCAGTGGAGCCTTCAGTTATAGTTAAGCTGGGAAATGAGGATGTTGAATTTCTAGTGGACACCGGGGCGACCTATTCTGTATTAAATACTTTAAAAGGTAAACTGAGCCAAGAGACTGTGGATGTGGTAGGAGCCACCGGGGTAAGTGAAACACAGCCTTTTTTCCAACCTTTAAAATTCAAATTGGGAAAACACTGGGTGACACACCAGTTCCTGTATATGCCAAATTCACCAATGCAATTATTGGGCAGAGATTTATTAGAGAAATTAGAGGCAGAAATTAAATTCTCCAGAGACGGGGGGGTAAAAGTCATAATTCCTGAATCTAAATTCATAGAAGCAGCAGCTATTCTTATTCAGGAATGCCATGGAGAAATTCCCAAAGAAATAGAAGATGCTGTCAGTTCTATAGTATGGGCCAATGATATCCCTGGGAGATCCAAAAGAGCTGAACCTGTAAGTATTACACTCAAAGCAGGAGCTACACCGGTAAGGCAAAAACAATACCCTCTGAAATTAGCAGGTCGCAAAGGACTAGCACCCATAATTGAGAAGTTTCTCAAATTTGGTTTGCTAGTGGAATGTGAATCCAAGTAT